>CM076570.1:1556515744-1556601784 GCA_034641835.2 Pinus albicaulis | reverse complement strand
CTGTAATGATATGGAGGTGGAATGGAGGTGACATGAAGGTAAAATGTGAAGATATTGATGAATAATGGAGTGAAAATAGGGACTATTTTGAGGCCCAACATCCTCAATTATTGGATTACCAGTAACTGGGGTGTTTGATGATCCTATCTCTATTTGTGGGGGGTTTTTAATAAATCTACCTTGAGGATCTCTATGTCTAGGCATAAAGAAACATAACTAAAAAGTGTAACTACTGTTTTTTTTGTTTTTGTTTTTTATCTTTCTATTGACTATGCCGATATTTGCCTCCCCGGCAGCGGCACCAAAATGTTGAGCTAATTTATGTACCTAAACTAACACAATTATTTATTATCAATCCGGGTTGTTTATGCTTTGAGGCAAATTCACTATATGTGAAGATCAGATATAATCAAACCTTGAAAGATAATTTATTCAAAAGCAATACATCCTACAACTCTAATTCAACTTTTTCAAAGTAGAGGAAAAATATTGAGATGGTTCTTGACTCAAGAAGTCCACCTTTGCCTCAACTATCACTTAATGAATCAGAGATTAAAATCAAGAACTTAAGATGGATAAATTGTTAATGAAAGAAGCTCTTAACTTAAGAGACACATAAATTATTTCATCATAATTTATTCATCTCAATACTCAAAATCACAATAAGAAACTACTTGCATGCAAACCAAAGAAACTAATTGTAATTCATCATTTTAGTAGAAGGGATGTTCAACTTGAACACCTGTTTTTCCAACTTGATAAAGTGATGAATAAGCTATGAACTAATGAAATCAATCATTATGCATGAACCATGAAGCAATCTGAAATAAAGCTTTGAAAAACCAGTTCTACAATCATCAGATTACAAGGGAATAAAACTAGTTAACAAGAAAGTGTACTTAGCTTGGAATGGGGGCCCTTCCACCCTTGCCTTGCACACTTGATAAGTGATCTCAGAAGCTTAACTTCAGTTACACATCCATAGCATTGAACAGAAAAATAATAACAACACAAGTCTTCAAATTAACTCCTCAATCCAAAGTTGTCACAATATAAAAGTATAATAAGTCAATAATACATAAGCCATCAAAGTTTTGGCTTTAAATAAGAAGTCTCATGAAAAAAACTGATCTATTTTCACTCAAAAAAACCCATCTACTCTCATCCACCTATCTAAGTCGAATTCATTATTCTTATCCCAAGAAATATGGCCAATCCCATAGAATCTCAAAACTGCCCTATTTCTATGGGATTTCTGAATGACTAGTCATGATTGACTAGCACCAAATGGGCCTAATAAAGCTTGTTCTGTTCGAACTAAGCATAGGTGGCTTAATCCTAGTTTCCAAGCTGTCCATCCATGCATTCAATTCGTGCCCAAGTGTCCTGCAACCATATCAACCATAGAGCTATTACGGGAATTTCTGAATCTGCCAATTTTGCACTAAAAACCAAACTTTCATAAAAACTTTAGAAATTGAAAAATTAAAATTAAATACCTGAATGGATATCAAATATACATCAAAATGGAATAAATGAAGGGAAAATGGATGGGAAATAGATGGATTAGTAAGTTTCTTTTGAGCAAAAATAAGACCAAAACTAAGGCCCAACAAACATGGTGCAGAACAATGATGCATAGTGCTATCACATGCCCCTTTGGAGGCCTTCTCGATCTCCAAATTGAGCTCACAGATAGCTCATTGAAATTTCTTAAATATAGTTATCTTTTGACCCATCAAGAAAGTCATTTGGACACTCCAGCCAAGAGAAAACCTGATCTTGAGGCATCTAGGAAACATGAGAAGGAGTAAGATGGCTAGTAATCCTAGGTGGCAAGTGGAGGGGTGAGGTAAAGGAAAAACAGAGTGTTGTGGTCATATGTGGGAAAAATAGGATAAGGATGAGTGACATGAGCCCATGAGGGGTCCTTTAGGAGTGGCAGGCTAACCAAGGAATTGCAGAGTGGTGAGACAGTGAAAAATTTATCCTAACAATAATAATGGCAGTGAGATTTCTAAAACTCACAATATTCATGAATCTTGCTTTTAGAAATCTAGGACAAGCATTTAGTCATCTACAAAATAGAAAAAATTACTAATGACTAACACTCTGCAACACACTATCTCCCATTCAGGGGTGCATTGCTCCTGTGACCAACCAAAAATCATCGTATTTTTGTCTTTTGCAATTCATTTCAATGTCTTGTTTGCTAAGTTTTCAAGTGTTTGATTGCCTCTAGAGACCAGATTGCTTCTACTATCTTGCCTCACTTTTGATGTTTGTTTGATCAATGTTTCCTTTTACTTTCTTTATCATTGTAGAATAACTCCAAAGTTTAAAATTTACACTTGATCACTTATTTATTTTCAAAAGAGGAGTTGTTGTTTCAGTTTTCATTTCTATGGAAAGTATCGATTGATTTTTTGTGCATCATATTTTATTTTTCATTCATTAACACTTAAAAGGAACCAAAAATAAAAACATGCATTTTCATATAGGGATTGTGAGTCCTGCATAGGAATAGTTATGGAATTTACATTTTGACGTGATCATTGTTGATTGCTTACAATCTAATTGTTGTATCCCGTGTAGCTAAGATTTTCATTGTTGAAATTGAATCGAAACAAATGCTTATCATCTTTATTGATTCTAGGAATGTTAAATACATCTCGCGGTGAACCTGGAAGAAAAAATTATAAGCAAGATAAACTTAAACTTATCTGAATTAACCTAAGGGAGCATTGTCACTTAACAATAAAATTTAGGGGTCTAGGCTAGAGACGTGTTACCGCGTCATAAAACATAGCAGCTATCATTAATTTCTATGATACATTCTGAGTGTGATATCGCATTCCATGTACCTTTGGGTATATCAGACGGTGTTCTAGTACGTAAAGTATAAGGGGATGCTCTCATTGTGAAGTTTCGCATTAGACAATGCTAATATGGATTGGGCCTCCACTTACCATCGAGCATAGTTGTGAGGACAACATTAGGGTTCTTACTATCCATAGGTAACCAAGTTGGCTGACTTGTACACTGTGATACACCGAACACAACATTCAGGGAGATTGCATGCACATACATAAGTTTTTGGTTTACTAGGGCAGTATATTGTAGTTCACAGTTGCTTGGTAAAACTTTTTCCCAGAATTACCCTCTTTTTGTTTGTTTGTTTTTTTTGTATTAAAATAAATCAGCAATCGTGGAAGAAGATGAACCATTTCCTCGTCGTTCACGTACAACAGCGAATAAACCACCTTTACCACTAGAAGCTACACCTAGTAGACGAAGGTGAGCACGTCCTACCGAGTTCAGTACTTTTGGAACCTTTGGTGCTACATATTCATCTAATTTAAAAGATTCATATGATCCTTTGAGTACCAAGTCTCGAGTCATTTCTACTGATCCCAATTTATTTGCTACTGTCAAGACGGAACCCTCACAATTTCCTGAGGACACTAAAATTTAATCCAGTGAAGCGTCAAATACAAACCCAAAGTTGTTCAGCCGGATGTTGATCCGGAACCTATTTTTCTTTTACCATAACATATTGATCCCGAAGTTGAACAACAATAATTTGTTCCCATGTCGGAATATGATCAACCGGATCATCCTCAATCATTGGTAACTATTGAGTCTTCCTCTTTACCGTAGATTTTACCGCTTATAATTTATCTCGGGCCTGACGGTGAAGTAGTTCCACCTGGTTTTATTTTAATAGAGGAAGAACTTCAAGAAGAGACAACCCCTTCAACTCCAACTCATTTGGCGGGGGGGGGGCTTCATCTTTATCCATATTTTCCACGTTTGACCTACTCTACTCCTGTTGATCCTATTCAATCTCAAGTTCCGTAGATTGTTTATAGTATTTACTGGGTTATTTAACCATGGTTGAGATAAGAACCCAGACTGTACCATCTGTTACAGCTACAAAATCATCTACTGTTGCTTCATTCTACGACACCTGAATCTCATATTTATGGTGGTCCATCCATCCCACTGGGATACCAAGCTTTGAATGAGACATACTCTGGTGTCTCCGCTAGTCCATGGACTTCACCCATGTCATCACCTGGAATTTTATATGGTTACTCTCTTACAAATACTGAATGACCTGGTCCTTTATTGACATGATCAGCTCAATATTAGGCTGGTCAATTCAATTACCATCCATCTTATGCAGTATTTGTTGGACTCCCATCATATGAAATTCAATATTTGCAATATCCTTATACTCCATATGCTGGGGGGAAATATATGTTCACACCATATGCAAGTACTCCTTCGTTTTTAGGTCAATCTTATGTTGGAATGCTTGTTTTTCAATGGCAGCCTACCTTGCCTATTTAACCCCAAACGGTTGTGTATCAATATCAACCAATTCAACCTGTTGCATCCATACCTACTACGCCTGTTATTAATTCCTTGGTTGTTGCTCAGTTTACTCAGGCGGGTCCTTGAACCCTTAACCCTCAAGTTTTTGGTCTATAGACTCCAGCTTCATAGGTTGGTACAACAACCATCTGTATCAGTAATTTGATAACCACATGCTAGTTTACCCTTGTCATAGGCTTCTATTGGTCTCGTTTATTCACAACTTGGTCCAAATTATCCTGGCAGGCAACAAAATTTTTATCAAATCCGATGGAAGCCACACCAACCATTCCAACATTATCAAGCTTATCCAAGTCCTAGTCAACAAGCCTATCAAGGGTTTGGTCAACAAACATACCCCTATCTAGGTTATAAATAGCAGAATCCTTATGTTGGTGCGCAAAGGCCTATTGCCCAGGAAATTCCATCTTACCTTGGTTACACTCAACCTGATCTAAATCGATAGTTGTCGTTTGTTGCAACATTAGAGTTACCTGATTTAAACCAGCTCACTAATGATCTAATTCATTATTTACCTTGGTGGCTGGTGATTCCTCATAAATTATCCTCTGATATTCTGAAATTCAATGGAAATTAAGGAGAAGACCCGTCTACACACGTTATGACTTATCATTTATGGTGTTCATCAGACTCCTTGAATGATGATTCTGCTATACTTCCTCTTTTCCAATGAACGCTCACTAGTCTGGCTGCGAAGTGGTATATTGAATTACCACGAGCTTATTTCGATAAATTTACAACTTTAGCCACTACTTTTTTAACTCACTTCCAGTTACCCATCAGATATGAAACTGGAACGAAACCTTTGACCAGATTTAAACACATAACTGCTACTAATATATCAGAACATATACATGAGTGGCATCGTCATCATCAAATGGTTAAAACATTTTTTCATGATCATATTTTAGCTGAGTGGTTTATAAAGTCCTTGTTTCCATCTATCACCGAGGACGTGGCCAAAGGTGGTGCTGTCACCGAAGAGAAATTAATTTCCCGTGCCCAGAATCTGGATTTCATTTACACTCAGTCTGGCACACTCTATGAAAATATTTTGAATGCAACGCGACCAAATTTTCTTGTTCCTACTTCTCCATCTAGTAAGGGCATTCATGCCAACGATGGTGTGATTGGTTCTGCTAGCACTCCATCAGCAAGTCGACCATCTGGTTCTACATTTGTTGTTTCAAATAAAAACACTGTTGCATCTGATCTTGTGTCTTCTTCTGAAATGCATGTCATGTCATATGACAAGGGAAAAAGTAACAAACAACATGGAAGTAAGAAGAAGGGAAAAGATAAGAAGAAACAAAATTATCCCCTGTAGGAAAAATCATCTGATTCATCTGGTTCTTCTCGGAAACCTCATTACCCTTGTTTGATATGTAATGAGGAGCATTTTATGCAATATTTTTCTCACCGATCATAATTCTTGAAGCTTCTTAAGACTTCTACCACATCTACAGTGTTGAAAAATCATTTTCTGAACACGAAAAACACATATGGATGCTACAAATCCTGCTTATAGTTCGTAAGTGCTTATGTTATCCGCCACTAAGCCCAAAACTGATGTTTTGGTGTCTACTCAAAGAAAACATTACAATAATCCTCTTTCATCATCGACTGGTCAGGCTACAGATCAACCTACTACTTTAACTTCTACTTCATCTGATTCAACTTTGCCACCTATTATTCTTGAGTTAATAATAAAGCCGCCAAAGGGAGTAGTTTATAAATCGACTTTTAACCCTCAAGCTCGTGTAACTAAAAATTATAACGTAGTCGAAGATCTCGCTCAGTCACCTTCTGCTATGTCAACTCTTGAGGTTTTTTAGAATTTTCCCTCCCACAAGCAGGCTTTTTTGTCGACAATTGGTGGAATCGATCTGATGGATTCTAATCTTGTAGTCTTTAACCATGCATGCTATGTGCCACAATTACTAGCACAATTAGCATTTTTTATTCAATTACACATCCTAAATCGCCTCATTCATCGGACTATTATTGATGAAGGCACATCTATTTGTATCATGTCTATGAGTTGTTGGAAGTCACTTAGATAGTTGAATTTATCACCATCACCTACGATATTGAAATATTTTGGAAATCATACACATAATACTTGTGGAATTCTCAGTAGCTTGCAAGTGAAACTAGGGGGGGAAACATTTACTATTGAAGTTCAAGTCATTGACGGACCCCTTGACTACAATATATTACTTGTAATAACATGGGTTTACACTATGGTTGTGGTTGTATCTACTTTAGTATGGTCATCTTCCCCAATAAGGGAGGCATCATAGTCATCGATCAACTCTCCTTCATTGAATTTGGTTCCTAGGCAACTGGAAGCTTTATGTTTGTTCACAGACCCCCACCATATCTTCAAAACATTTTTGTAGGAATATTTAAGGATTCTTCCCTAATGGGAACCATTTTGTTACCTTCGCCTACGATATTGGCGGAAATCACAAAAATAGATATCTGCAATATGATATCTTCCACTTCATCTAACTTAAGGAAGATTCTCAATGATTCTGAAATAGATAGGATGGGTGAAACTATTATTGAGGATGGTTCTTTTACTATGTCAACCTCGTTAAAAAAATGAATCAGGTCTTGAGGATATTTCTTTTACTGTGTCAAACTCATTAAAAAATGAATCAAGTCATTGAGGATAGTTCTTTTATAGTGTCAACCTCGTTAAAAAATGAATCAGGTAATTGAGGATAGTTCTTTTACTGTGTCAACCTCATTAAAAAATGAATCAGGTCATTGAGGATAGTTGTTTTACTATGTCAACCTCATTAAAAAAATGAATCAGGTCATGAGCATAGTTCCTTTCCTTATGTCAAGCTCGTTAAAAAATGAAACAAGGTTCCATTGAGGATAGTGATTTTACTGTTTCAACCTCATTAAAAAAATTAATCAGGTCATGAGGATAGCTCTTTTACTGTGTCAACCTCGTTAAACTGAATCAATTCATGAGCATAATTTCTTTTATTTGTGTCGAGCTCGTTAAAAAATGAAACAAGGTTCCATGAACATAGTTATTTCCCTGTGCCAAGCTTGTTAAAAAACGAAAAAAATCCTCTCCTAATTAATTCGAATCTTTCATCTGATATCATAAATGAGCCTTCATTCCATCCACCTATTAGTAACCATTATTCTACTTAAGTGAATGAAATGAAGCTTGGGGGGCATATGCTCTTGTAATTTATGCTTGGGGGGCATTGAAAAAAACTTTTTTCAAGCATGGTTTTCTATGTTTCAAGCTTGTATAAAAATGAAACCACTTTCAAGCACGATTTTCTAAGTTTCAAGCTTCTGTAAAAATGAGACCACTTTCAAGCTAGATTTTTCCTTTGTTTCAAGATTGTGTAAAAATGAAACAAACCTATTTCAAGCACAATTTTTCCTATGTTTCAAGCTTGTGTAAAAATGAAACTACTCTCAAGCATAATTTTTCCTATGTTTCAAGCTTGTATAAAAATGAAACCTATCTCGATTCCATTTCGGTTATTATTTTCAAGACTCGTTAAACTCATGAAGATCCCAAGTTTCTTTTGCTATTCTTTTCATGCTCGTAAATCGTATATGAAAATGCCGAGTTATTTCTGTCTTTTCCTACTCGTTAATTAAATTGAAAGTTGGCCATATGAGTACACTTTCTATCACTTTTTAGAACTCATTAAAACTTACGAAAAATCAAAACCCTGGAGTTCTCTTTCAGCTCTTTTTAGACTCCCAAAACATGAAAATATTTTCGAGCATTTTTCCTTTCAAACTCATAAAAGGAATTGAAACGACATCTACTCAGTATAAGTTTAACCCTTTTTTGACTAATATAGATTATTTACGAAAAAGGAATACCCTAGTCGAACATGGTTAGGAGGTTCTCTCAAGTATTATTTTATGCTTTTTTGGATCTGAGGGACAATTTTATGAAAAATAACTTGTAGAGTTTTCTATTCATCCCTTTTTCAAACTCTCTAAACATGAAAAAGGACCGAATTTTCACTATCGTTAGAATCGTTAAAACATCAAAAAATGACGGACTTGTCCATCATGAAAAGATCAGGTTTCACCTTCACTATACTCATTAAAACATCACATAGTGATGAATTCACCCAAAGGGTAGAATTATACATCAAGCATATGTTATCCTCCTCAAGCTTGTTAAAAACTAAAGAGGTATTGGTTAGCAATGATTGGGGAAAATTGGAAAGGGATAAATCACTTTATGGTAGTAAGCTGCTCTTGAGCATGACACTTATTCACTTCATCTCCGTGACTTTTGGGTTGGGTATCTGCTTGATGGTCTATCATACTATGCTCTATCACACCATCCATCACTTTGGTTTTGGGTCAATGCTTCCAACTCATTCAGTGTCGCCAATATATTCAAGAGAAGTCACTCATTAATTCCTCATCCTTTGCAATATTGATAAACCTTCATTTCATGATCACAATCCCTGAACATTTCTTCATCAATTATATTATGTCCCTAAAATAATTACTCTCATTTGATGTTGTTGATAGGGGATACATCAAGGCCCTCCTGTGAAGAGTCACTTGCTATCGACATCATCTCATCATCCAGGAATTTGACTTAGAAACAACCGTTCAGTACCTTGGATCTTGCATACATCAATGGCAGGTTTCTCATTTTCGATGATAGGTTGACATCACAGGCTTTTGACCGAAATATTTTGTATGGTGTTTGACATCAAATCATCTATTCACACCATGCATAATGTACTACAGTACATTGAGATTCACTATCATCATCATTGGTTTCGCTTGGGTCTTTTAAAAACTTACATCATTGGCTAGTAATCATACAGTGTCTTCCCATGTTCGAATTCAGATCACATATTCGCATGGTTAGACTCATACTTAAGCGATCGAGTGAACGATATATAAGACCCCAGATCTAGCTTCATCGATTTCAAGAGTATTACCACATCATCTGTACGATGGTCTTTACATAGATGGTCATCCTATCATGAGTCTGTATTTGTAGACGACTTTCCACTACAAGGAAAATACCCTCTAGTGGATGTTTTTTAGGAACCCCTTGTAAAAATACCCCAGACATCCATTTCTAGCAGAAGTTCCTAGAGGAGGTTGGCGGGCAGAGGTTTTTGCAGATGTATTTCATCCTGTGCTCTTATCACCATAAAACGCACCGGTGCGTTCAACACGAGAAAGAACCAGTGCAGTTGAAACATTGGCACACCAGACACCGTGTGCTCCATACACACCTGCTCGATGCATTGTATTTATGTAGTGCACTCGTACTTTACATAACTTCCACACCGACGCCTCATAAAAAACGCGCAAAACTGAAACCACCTGTGTCACCCTTAAACGCATTGGGTCACCAACGTGTTGGGCCTCCCTGAAATCCCCGCACACCAATACAGGGTTAAATAAATAAAAAATTATGGCCAAAAAACCGAACAAAAGATAGGCACACTAGGAACCGTGCGCTCCTAACACACGCGCCTAGTGCGTCATATTCCTGTACAGCACCGGTTCCTTACATCTCTACCACACTGGTGCTTCTAAAAAAGTGTATGAAAACATAAACCACCTGGTGTGGAATAAAGGAAATGCACCGAGGCACCCATAAACCCTGCACATCGACAGATGGTTAAATAAAAAAAATTACAGCCAAAAAACCGCACAAAACATTGGCACACCGGAAACCGTGCGCTCCATACACACTCGCTCGGTGCCTTTAATTAAGGAACCACATTGGTGCGTGTCAACTAGTTAGCACCAGTGCCTCATAAAAAGTGTGCAGAACAGAAACTGCCCAGGGAAAAATGACGGAAAAGCACCGAGGTCCCATAAACGCCGCGCACCGAAAAAGGGTTAAATAAAAAAAAATATATGGTCAAAAAATCGCACAAATCATTGGCTCACCGGACACTGTGCCCGGTGCGTCATATTAATGTAGAGCACTAGTGCGTTACAGTTACGTCGCACTGGTGCATCATAAAAGCATGCAAAAATAGAAACCGCTTGGGGCAGCATACTACAAATGCACCGGTACGCCAATAAAAACCCCGCGCATCAAAACAAGGTTAAATAAAAATAAAAATAAAAAATTATGGCCAAAAAACCGCATTTTTCACTTTTTTCAATGCTACAAAGCTCTCAAGCATCGGTGCAAGTTATCCTTGTTTGAGCCACCCTAACATCCATGCTCCCATTGCACTTATTGCACGCACTGTTGTTGTTCATTGCCACCAATCTCCAGCTTGAATTTTATAAAACAGTGGACAAATTGTCTTTTGCAAATTCTACAGCCCCGGTAAATGTACAGGTATTTTTCTTGTTTTTCCATAATTAAAACTTTTAGCAAATTATAATTTCAAAAAAACATAAAATTAACCATTAAAAAAAAAAAAAATTGTCACGTGGTGCGCTTGAGCTGTTTGGCTCGCACCAGTTTGCGGTGCTGCCTGTAAATTTACAGGCCACACCACAACCAGTGCTAATGGTATCTGCACTGGTTTCAGGGTAGTACCACGAGGTGCACCGTGTTATTTTAAAAAAATTTAAAAAGTGTGGTGCGGTCATTTACCAGGCCACATTGTTGACAATGTGGTATCGTGGCAACTTGGTGCATTGACGGAATTATCCGCCCCGGGGCGCGTAATGTTGTCAGTGCATCGTATACCATAATTCAACATTGTCAACGGTTCGACCTGGTAAACCGGTGCTAAGGGTATCCACACCGGTTCTGAGGCGGTACCGAAGGTGCACCGTGCTATTTTAAATTTCTTTAAAAAGAACGATGCGATCAGTTACTTGGCTGCACCATTGACCTAGTTTAATAGTGGTGATGCAGTGCGTTGACCAAAATAACCGCCCTGGGACGACTATTTTTTTCTAGCGCATGACTTACCGTATTTGGCCTGTGTCAACGATGTGGCCTTTTAAAATATTGCACCGATGACTATGTACGGTGGTAGGAGGGCGGTGTGCTAACTTAGATATACACCCCGAGGCATATAGTGTAGTCAGCGCACCACCCCCCTGACACCGCACGTAGCGAATGGTGTGCTAAAAACATTTTCTGGAGCACCGCCCCTGGTGCGCTGAATATCATTAGGTGCACTTTATCCGGTGCGCTCTGTTGAAAGACACACCGGGACAAATGCATGACTGTGTTTTTGGTGCACTGACTTTTGTTTTATTTATTTTTCAAAAAATATTTATATACGTATATTTCTAAATACATGTGTCATTTAATAAAAAAATTGTGTTTAATATGTCAATCAATTAGAGACGTGAAAGGAGAGAAGAGGGGAAACAACAAGAACAACAGGAGGAACAGTATAAAATGGTTCACCTGTTGGAGGCAAGAGAGAGGGAGAGAGATGTGTACCCTCGCCCTATTACAGCAGCTACGTAGGGGCTCCTAAGGAAGGAAGGCCTCCTCAAGTTCTATGAGGAGGCCACTTCCATAAAGTCCCATAGTTTTTTTTGAGACATCTTATCCGAAGGTGGAATGCCCAGCGATAGGATTTCCGAGTTGGTATCAACTAGTGGTACATGCCCATTGAGGAGGATGTATATTTTATTACAGGGCTATCGAGGAGAGAGGTGGATTTTCCCTCGTTCCCCGAGGTTCCAGCTGGCTATGTGGTAAGGATTTAGTTAGTTTACTCCCAAAGATACATTGGAGCAAATTTAGTATCTCCTGCAAATTTTTGAGTCGCTAGAGGGAAGTTACGTATTAGTGCGTTTAATCGTGAGGAGGTCGAATGCCTCTCACTTATCATTTTGACCATTTCATACAACACCAGTGACAAGAAATGCATTAGTTTCTTTCTTTTATATTATGTTGATTCTTTATTATAGCAGCCATGACTTTTCAGGTGGTCTGCCATTTTTTTGTGGCAGTTCTGTACAATATTAGATAGATGTCGTGCTCATGCACAAGGGAGGGTCAACTTCCCTTTTTCTTCAGAGCTTTTATTTTTATTTTTTGAGAGGTTTCTAGAGACAAGGCCTAGTTTTCTTTAAAGGCCTCGTAGGCCAATTACTGAGGCACGTATGCACATGTGGGGGTAGGTGATGCCCAAGACGAAGGAGTCTCTATTTCCAGCGAGGATATCGGATGATGCACTGGAGTTTCTAGCCAGTGTTGATGATCATCCCTTCATTCTAGTCCCCTGTCCTTATGAGAGATTGCATTGGCGAGGGTGTGCCAACATCCTCTTCACAGCCGATGAGCTGCCATATGATAGATGTAATATTACACTTTTATTTAAATTTATTCTAACATGTTCTTTAACTTGTTTTTATTAAATTCTGTAATGAGATTGTCTAATTATTGTTGTGTACTTGTATATATTTTGCAGACATTTGCTCTTTTTATGGCGAGGAGATGCCGCCACCACCACCTGATCCAAATGTGGATCTTGATGACGATGAGGGCATGTCAAATGCTGAGGATCATCAAGAGGCTGGTGCAGATTAGAGACCTGCTCCTGCTAGTGCGTCGATGCGCGGTCGACTTAATGATGCTAGATACAGGATGGAGTTGGGTGACCAACTCATTGCATTGATTTTTGAGGCGGCATCAGGCCCGCTCATTACAGATACATAAAGGCCGATGATAGGCTATTACGAATTTGGAGAGGCATGCCGCGTGACATGTACAACCTGATGCAGCATGTCGTAGGAGTTACGACAAATTTTACATGATTAATGAGGATTGTTGCACGTTACGATCAAGTTGCAGCATGTGATGGAAAGTCTGCAAGGCGCAGCATACCATCATCTCATGATCGTTCACCTCGCGTCCCGCCAAATGAGCATGAGCCTCCACTAGCATCTAGCAGCAGTCATCATGGAGATAAGGTTGGACCTTGAGCCACTAATATTGATATTGATGTTGTACTACCACCAACTGATCCATGACATTTATATTATAGTTGTATATTTTTAACATTATTCAGTTATATATATATGGTCCATGTATTTTATGTTCATGTTGCAGTTGTACTTAATTTACATGTTGGTGATCATCATGATGTGTATATTGCTAGGTCATGTTAGATATGTTCATTTAATGTGCAGCTTGCAGATAGATGTATATGTGATAGCATGAGTTATTTGACATGAGATGTATATTTGATGTTTATGTTGTGATGATGTTAATATATAATTTTAATTGTGTTTTGTTAGATGATCATGATCACGATGATGCAGTTAGCGATTTTGAATGTGTTTTTTAGTCAAATATGATGTTTTTACGATGGTTATCATGAACGTGATGTTTATTAATTAATTTACTACCAAATGATCATGATATTGTAAAATTGTTATATTTGTAATTCTAATTGTATTTAAAATTCTAAAATTGTAATTTTAATGGTATATATGTAAATTTGTAAAATTGTAATTGTAATTGTAATTTTTAAATTTGTAAAATTGTAATTGTAATTGTAATCTTTTAATTTGTAAAATTGTAATCGTATATATGTAAAATTCTAAAATTTTAATTGTACGTGAAATTGTAAAATTGTAATTCTAATTCTAATTATAATTATAATTGTAAATGTATGTAAAATATTTGTAAATTTTAATTGTATTAATGTGAAATGAATTTATTAAATTTTTTAAATTTGTAAACTTGTAAATTTTAAATAATTGTAAATTAATAAATCTAGAATAATATGATTTATTGTAACATAATAAAGATGAAAAAATAATGCAAACAAATTCATGTACTTTAGAATTATCATTATTTTATTATGATCTTAGATACAAAAAAAGAATTAATTGATAAAGTACGCCATTGATTTTTAGATCAACATAATTGCCAATTATCAAGTGAATTATTGATTTTAACATTAACACAATGCAAATCACCAATTAATTCAAAATACATATTATATTAATATTTCGAAAAACCTATCTTAAAAAGTATAAATATTGATGAAATAACACATGTACCATATCACTCTTGGTTCTCATGATCACCCTCATTATCTTCTAGCTCGCATGGCATGATAACACTATTGTTCTCAAAAATATGTTTTGATCTAGGGTCATGTGTCAATATGAACCACCAATCCCTATCCAACACATCTGGGTAGAAAAACACCTGGTTGCAGTGTTTAGGGAAAACATAGGGCTCCTTAGCTTCATCCCACATCTTTCTAGAGTTGATACATATCAGCCTACTATCGCAATCTTCCTTTACATTATTCCGATCAAAGGTGTCCCACCACTTGCACCTAAAAATAACACATTGGAAAGAAGAAAAATCCACTTCAATGATCTCTTGTATCTTTCCGACGTAACCTAACGTCCCTCGTACTAGTTGTTGATCACGGTGGCTAGATTGACTATATTGATCGAACTCGACTTCCACTCCACAGTCTTCTGTGATGTTTCCAACATCGGCATTTTCTATGCGAAAATGGTGTCCATATGCCCACATAGATGGGAACAAATGCACCTATTATAAAAAAGTTAAAAAAATCATAGTGTCATGTGTCTTATAAATAATAATCCAACAGTTAAAATATGAAATGTAGATGTCTTAATATAAGTTTCAAATTTACATATAAATTAAAAAGATTATTACCGAGTTGCTACACAAAATCCCTATGTTTAGCGCATCCTCTTCAGCATGCGGGTAATGACCGGTAGCACCGTATTTCTCTCTGACTTGGTCAGCAACCCAACTATTGGGGCATATTTTTGGCATATTTTCTTTTAAATGATCGGGATAAGGCACACTTCTACCATTCAACCATCTGAATTCTTTCCTATCACTATCCCATTTCATACTGTTTTGTTTGTACAATGCAACCCATTGTTGTGTCGCTTTAGAATTGTAAAGAACTACTTTATTGATTGCTTCAATTTCTGCATTCATTGATGAAATAAAACCAACATTATATATTACTTAGAGATCAAAATATACATTATATCGAAGTTCAACATGAATATTAATTACATTTTGTAAATTTTAAAAATTATAAGTCGCTTACTCTTTATCAAGTGCTTTTTTCCACTCGTTTGGAGAAACTCTCCTTCTCTTTTGTCTTCATCCATTTCATCGTCCCAAATCACCACACCTGGTTTGTTGTCGATCTTTTTGATGTACTCACTGGCATAATAGAAAGACTCATATGATATGTACCCCTCTACCATAGACCCCTCGGGTTTTTCCCTTTTTCGAACAAAACCTTTCAATTTCTTCATGTACCTCTCTAAGAAGAACATCCAATGACAGGAAACAACCCCAGCTAATTCAACCTCATCTACTAGGTGGATTAGAAGATGAACCTGTAAGTCCATGAAACTTGTCTACAATTCCTTCTCAAACATACAAACATTCTCAACTATCTCTTGATGCCACTGTGGAATGCTAGCCACATGAATCTCCTTTGACATGATCCAACATACAAATGAAGATAATTTAGATATGGCACATCCTAGGTCTTGAGGGAATTCATGTTTCACAAACCCACGCACGAACAAAGGATAATGACACTGCAAAGTTATAAACACGTGGAATAATATACAAAATTATTTATGTTTTATGATCCCTGTGTTATCACCCATTTTCTTTTTTTCAGAACATCATTGTGTTGAGTTTGCTTTTGTTCATGGTTCAAAATTGGGTTTAGAAGTCAATTTAGGATTTGATCGAGGGTAGGTTATATTTTTATAAGTTCAAAGCCCATCCTTAAGTTCAAATAAAGTCTTTTTAAAGGTTCATTCATTTTCATATATCCATAATTTCCATTTGTGGGTCATTTCCTAAATTTTCATGTCAAAACGGGTCAATTATCCAAGAAACCTCGTTTTCGTAGCACCACTAGTTCAAAAAAGTTAATTTGCGCTACGAAAGAGCTAATAGTTTCGTAGCACAAACAGGGAAAAATACACTGTAGGCACTACGAAAGCGTGGTTTCTAAACTGTCTTGTCATATGAGCTGGAAAAGGTCAAAAACCATTGGGAGATGGTAAGTTAGTGGTATGATGAGTCAGTTAACGATGAAATTCAATGTACTTACCCACATTGCAGTTATCATTGTCATGATAGGGTATGAATGAGGCATCATTCAGTTATGATATGACATTTTAAATTCAAAATCTTACCTAATTAGTCATTCTCATTTCCTTTGCCTCCATTCGAGATGTCTGAGCACTGAAGTGTTAAAGCAAAACCTGTGGCTGTTTTATAAAAAGGTTTTCTTCACCCTTATCAAGTGAGGCTGATATAAATTAATCAAGCGAGGTTGTTGTTTCACATTTTCAAGCGAGGTTGATTCAATTAATCAAGTGAGGCTGACGGGATTTCTGAGAAGCATGGTAGAGGAAAAGAAAGTTCACAGTGGGGGACACTGCTTAAGGCATGAGCCTGAAGATATTAAGGCCATAATTGAAGACCCAGCAGTGATGGAGGCATTTAGAATAGTAGGTTGTCTTTAGTTTTGTGAAAATTTACAGGGTTGCCACACACAGGTATCCAAAGAATTTGCCTTGAACTTCAATGGAACAACTACCAAGGTTGGGATGCTAAATGTGTCAATTACACCAGAGATTATTGTTGCTATTATAGAGATACCAAAAGGTCAAGAAACTTGGTTGAAAGGTTTCAAATTTGATTTGGAGCCATGTAAAGAGTTCATGAAGCCTAAGTATGCAGATATGGACCTCAATAATGCTATCCCTAGAAGCTGCATCAAAGACACTTATGCAAAGTTGTTGCTCAACATTCAGAGGTATTTTACATGTGAAGGCAGATATCATAACGTTTAAAAATAGCATTTCAATCTGCTTCTGCATTTCACTGGTAAGATTTCACTCGATTTTCCCTTTTATCTGCATAGGAGTCTTGCAAAAATGGCTGATAAAGTACAAGACAAATCTAAAGGTAGTGAGACATCCTTGTTTCATCATGGTTTAATGAAGTTATTGATTGTAGATGAGCTTTAGAAGATAAGCAGGGATTGGTCATGTTGGGAAAAACACTGAGAGCGGGGGGGGGAATCAGTATTTAGGACTTACTCAAAACTTTTTACTTTTTCTTACTTCGAAACACATACGCGACTTTCCTGTAGCCAACTCGCGTATACACGCGGATATACTTAATAAAACATGCGTATGTCCAACAATCTTATTATGTAGATAATTCTTCACTTATATCATTCCATCATTCATTCATTAGATGTTCAATAAACAGTAAGCATGAGCAGTAATAACAGAATAAACCATCACGCATAAGCAACACACATGAACACCAGGATTTTAGGTGGAAACCCAAGTCGGGAGAAAACCACAGTTGTCGTTGTCTCAGCCTTCAATATTTTATTATAGAGAAAACATCTTACAACCATGTACTGGCGCAGACTCATACCAGTGCGCAGGCACCCACCTGCAGAAGGCTACAACCTTCTCTCGTTTACCAGCCTCTCCTGGAAGGGAGCTACGACCCCCTACTTTCATTTACCGGCTACCGGAAGGGAGCTACAACCCCCTCAGGCCGACCTTCGGCCACCTCTACGGACCACGTTTCATCAATTTATCTTGGATCCATGACTTCCATACAACACATCTCGTAGGCCACTTTTCATCATATTTTCAGACTGGACCCACTCCACACATTTAAGCTCAACATTCATCAAACTGAAACTTATAACCCCATCAATTCATTCATTGAATCATCAACCAATCAACCAACAACTTGATCTTCAATTAACATAATCAGCATCATATTCATCATTCAAACAACCCAGTTCTGTAAGAATACATCATTGACAGATAACAGTAAAACAACAGAACATATAAGATATTTCATACCACATACTTCAGTAAAACCCTAGATTCCATACACAATTTTACTTCACTGAACCTGCGTATGTACGCACTTTCATATAGAACAACCTGCGTATACTTCAGTGCATTCTTCAGAAAAATCCTTTCTGCCCATACGCGCTTTTCCTTAAGCAGACCCGAGTATACACGCGCTTTTGCTGAAGCGAACCTGCGTATACATCTGTAAATTTTCAGGACTGTGCAGCTCTTCAGATCAGATAAACAACTCATATTTCATCCCTTACTTCAGAGAGTATTTCGCCTCATCTCAGATCTAAACAATCCATAATCAGATCTAGAAAATACATATACATTTCAGATCTAGAGATCGCTCTTCATCATTTTCTTCATAGGTGCATCATAGATTCAGATCTATCAATCAAGAACAGAGTTCATCCATGCAGATATTCCTTAGAGAGATTTATTCATTCACAACCCTTACTCATGCACACTCTTGCACTATGGTTTTCTTCTCCTTAAATAGATTTGGCCTTTATCAATACCATGAGCCAAAACCACACAACTTCCGATGGTATTCCTGGACGAGATCAAATAGATAATCCAACGCTCAATACAATGGGTCAATACCATGGTAATGCCCCTAGGTATCATAGTTTTTAGAGCGCAAAAGGCATACGCGACTTTGAGTGTGCGTATTCGCGTGTATACGCAACTTTGCCTCATAAAAACTGCGTATATGCTAACCCTGAATGTATACGCAGGTTCCCTTCACAAAAGTAGAGTATATACGTGAGTTTCCTTCACAAAAGTAGCGTATACATTGTGACATATTATATTTATCATTTTTCTGACACTTACTGGAAATGTTTTCTCTGTCACATCTGAACTGATCTGTACATACATCATTCTTACATCTTTAGCACATAGGTTGCTTATCATAGGCAACTCATCAAGTAGGTTTCCATCAAGGACAACTTCATTAAGCAGATTCCATCAAAGTCAACACACTGTATCACTTGCCAACAATCTCCTCTTTAACTCATCAAGAAGGTTGTCATCAACTTTATCAAGTAGGTTTCCATCAAGGACAACACTCTTCATCATATTTCCATCATCAACTTTATTTCATCAAGTAGGTTACCATCAACTTCATCAAGTAGGTTGCCATCAAGGACAACATATGCCAACAATCTCCCCCTTTGGACTTGATGGCAACCATGATGGTGTTTGATCATCACAATAGATAGATACATTGAATATAACCATTATGCAAACACCATGATGCTCTCCCCCTATTCAAACACCATGTTACTCTCCCCCTTTGACATCAAGGGCAAAGGGCGGATCAAAACCAAAACAAGGTTTTTCTTCTCATGTAGAAAGAAGAGCTCTGCAGATCTGATGTGCATTGAAGTTACCATGCTCCCCCTGAGTTCATGTTGAATCTTCAAACATATTTGTTCAATGAAGTACATGACTCTATGACATTTCCTATCACCAAGGACTCATACTTACAACAATGATCCAACCAAGTGGATTTACATATGTGACTCAAGTACCCAACCAAGTGGGTTTACACATTTTGACTCAACTACCCAACCAAGTGGGTTTACAAATTTGACTCAAGTCCTTACATGACTGAATATCAATTTTACATCATAGATCTCATCATGACCTTTTCATCAAATTACAAATATGACCTTTTATGACCACTACCAAGAAGACCTCAAAAGAGATCATGTTTCAGAACCATCATAATGCCAACAATGCATTATACTCAACAAGTCTAATGCTCCCCCTGAAAAATGTACATCCAAGCATCTTTTCCATATGACCAAGGCTCCTCCTTAGCTTGTGCATCCTGAACACTTTCAACAGCAAGTCATCAGCAACAATATCTGCATGATCTGTCCTTATCTCTGAATCATAAGACTTCTATCTCATCCATGTGTGAAAGAAAGGAATACTCTTCAGCAAAAAGCAAACAGGGCTCATTCATATTCTCATCATAAGAAACCATGTATCATTTCATCATCATTTAGAACTGAATAATAAGTAGATGCAGTGCCAATAATACAATCATTAATAGTCAGACTGATGCTCCCCCTGAACTTGTGCTCCTGATCTTCAGCTGTCATACAAATTTTCTTGTCACAAGTGCATACGCGACTGTCTCCACTGTAACTCGCGTGTATACGCGGATTTAGTTCACTGAACCCACGTATGGTAAGTGAAACATTGAAAGCTTCACATTCCTTCATCTCCCCCTGAAGTTGTACCACCTGTACCTGTCTTCTTCACATCAGATGCTCTGTCAGAAATAAATATAACCAGAATAATGAGAATCATCATACATTTCTCCCCCTGTGATGATACATTACTAATCTCTATAATGTATCTCACATCATTCATGCAGTCATTATGAGAAATAAGCTTTAGAAGTGGATGACTGCAGTAGGGTCAATATTCCCTACGTTTCTGACCGGTCTTCCTTCCTTTTCCAGCTTTGCTTGAAGTTTCTTATTGTGTGCTGGAAATTGTTCAATTTCTCAGATCTGTTCATCCTGCATTATTTTTCTACATGTCCATACTTGTTACAGGCATAACATCTTGCATGACCAGAAAAGTAAGCATATGGATCATAATGTGTTTTTCTATACTTTCTTCTATTGCAATTAGCTGCTTTATGACCATACTTGTTGCATGAAAAACAATATCCCTTAAAGAACCCAGAGTACCTTTCTGTATAGAATCTGTTTGTTTGTGACTGAAACAATCTGCTTCTGCAATTTGCTGCAACATGCCCATAATTATGACATTTAAAGCATTCAACATTATTGATCAAAGGAGGGAATGATTTCTTTTGAGAGTTCATGATTTTCGGTTGACCTTTTGTTTCTTTCAACACATCAGGTTTTGCATTGATATCCTTTGAATATTTAGCACTTCCTTGTGAACTAGATTCTCCTTTAACAGTTTCATGAAAACCAAGACCAAATTTAACAGAAGGAGACCTTTGACTACTAAGAATATTGTCTAGAATCTTAGTACTATCTTGAAACCTCAAGAGTTTATCCTTTTCTTCTAATTTACCTTTGAGAATGTTTACCTCAACCTCCAATTTTTGGCATTTCTTCATCATGCTTTCTTCAACCCTTTTTCCTTCTTCTACTTGATCATTCAAATTTAAGATCTCTTCTTTCAACCCATTTTCTTGCTCTTCAAAGATTTGTAAAAGTTCTTCATTCTTCTTATTTGATTTTTCCAGATCTGTTTTGAGCGAGATGATTTTTGCTTCACGTCCTTCCTTTTCAAATGATTGTAGAAGTTCTTCATTCTTCTTATTCGATGCTTCAAGGTCTGCTTTCAGAGAGATGATTTCTGCTTCAAGTCCTTCACTGTGATTGGTTACTTTGTCCTGCAGTCTTTGATACATTTCTATCTGTCCCTTCATTGTTTCTATCTGTTCATTCAATCTAGAGATCACATCCTTGAGGATAGATTCCCTCTTTTTAAATTGATCCCAAAAATTACTTTCATCATTGATCTTGAGATTTGCTTCTAGACTTATACTGTTACTTTCACTATCTTCATCATTGCATGCACAAGTGAGTGGATTACAAGAACAACAATCAATACATGTTTCCTCTTCTTCATTTTCTGCTGCACATGTTTTCTAAGATATCTTCTTTTCTTGAGTAGCCTTCTTCTTTTGCTTCTTTTCCATGAGCACTAGCAGATCTTGGTCAGAATCTTCTTCATCTTCACTTGAAATTTCATTATTATCTTCATTTGCATAATAACTCTTTCCCTTTTCAAATTGTTTATAAGGACATTTAGCAACATAATGACCCACTCTTCCACAATCAAAACATTTGAAGGGAAGCTTACCTCTGAATCTTCCAGTACCTGGTTGGAGTCTTCTCACAAAGTTTGCTTCTTCTTCTTCTGATATATAACTTGATTCCTTGACAACTTCCTTTTCTTTTCCTTTTGCACACGCCTTAAAAGCAGCTTCTTTGATTTGAGAGGGACCTCCTTGTCTCATTTCATAAGCAGTCATAATACCATGTAGTTGAACAATAGTAAGAGTTTGCAGATCTTGCCTTTCTTCAATAGCTGATACTTTTGACTCAAATTTTGAAGTCAAAGATCTTAAGACTTTTTCCACTAGAGTTGTATCGGTTATGGTTTCACCCAAACTTCTCATACGATTTACAATATCATCTAGATGTAAAAAGAAACTGGCAATACTCTCATCACTATGCATCCTTAAATTTTCATATTCAATTCTGAGAGTTTGGAGTTTTGCACTTTTTACTTTTGTATCTCCTTCATAGCTCAGAATGATTTTGTCCCATATTTCTTTTGCTGAATTTAGCTGCATCACTTTAGCAAATTCTGGTTCAGACAGGCTTCCTAATAGGACATCGGCTTTGGCATTGATTTCATATTTCTTACTTTCTGCTGCATCAGTAGGAATACTTGTCGGATACTGATAACCTCCTTCCACGATTGCCCATACTTCTGCACCAAGACTTTGCAGATATGCTTTTGTTCGTATCTTCTAGAATAACAGATTATTTCCATTGAATAGAGGTGGCCTTATAGACATTAACCCTTCATGACTTCCCATTTCGACGGATCTCCTTCAAGCGATCAAGCTTCTGCAGAAGGACCTGCTCTGATACCAATTGTTGGGAAAAATACTGAGAGGGGGGGGGTGAATCAGTATTTAGGGCATACTCAAAACTTTTTACTTTTTCTTACTTCAAAACACATACGTGACTTTCATGTAGCCAACTCGCCTATACACACGGATATACTTAATAAAACATGTGTATGTCCAGCAATCTTATTATGCAGATAATTCTTCACTTATATCATTCCATCATTCATTCATTAGATGTTCAATAAATAGTAAGCATGAGCAGTAATAACAGAATAAACCATCACACATAAGCAACACACATGAACACCAGGATTTTAGGTGGAAACCCAAGTCGGGAGAAAACCACCGCTGCCGTTGTCTCAGCCTTCAATATTTTATTATAGATAAAACATCTTACAACCATGTACTGGCGCAGACTCATACTAGCACGCAGGCACCCACCTGCAGAAGGCTACAACCTTCTCTTGTTTATCAGCCTCTCCTGGAAGGGAGCTACAACCCCCTGCTCTTGTTTACCAGCCTCTCCTGGAAGGGAGCTACGATCCCCTTCTCTCGTTTACCAGCCTCACCTGGAGGGGAGCTAAAACCCCCTGACTGAAGGCTACAACCCTCAGCACCACCATGGACCACATTTCATCAATTTTCACACTGGATCCAATAGCTTCCATACAACATATCTTGTAGGCCACTTTTCATCAGATTTTCAGACTGGACCCACTCCACACATTTAAGCTCAACATTCATCAAACTGAAACTTATAACCCCATCAATTCATTCATTGAATCATCAACCAATCAACCAACAACTTGATCTTCAATTAACATAATCAGCAGCATATTCATCATTCAAAAAACCCAGTTCTGTATGAATACATAATTAACAGATAACAGTAAAACAACAGAACAGATCAGATATTTCATACCACATACTTCGGTAAAACCCTAGATTCCATACACGCTTTTACTTCACTGAACCTACATATGTACGCGCTTTCATATAGACCAACCCGCGTATACTTCAGTGCATTCTTTAGAAAATCCTTTCTGTCCATACGCGCTTTTCCTTAAGCAGACCCGCGTATACACGCGCTTTTGCTGAAGCGAACCTGCGTATACATCTGTAACTTTTCAGGACTGTGTAGCTCTTCAGATCAGATAAACAACTCAGATTTCATCCCTTACTTCAGAAAGTATTTCGCCACATCTCAGATCTAAAAAATCCATAATCAGATCTAGAAAATAGATATACATTTCAGATCTAGAGATCCCTCTTCATCATTTTCTTCATAGGTGCATCATAGATTCAGATCTATCAATCAAGAACAGAGTTCATCCATGCAGATATTCCTTAAAGAGATTTATTCATTCACAACCCTTACTCATGCACACTCTTGCACTATGGTTTTCTTCTCCTTAAATAGATTTGGCCTTTATCAATACCATGAGCCAAAACCGCACAACTTCCGATGGTATTCCTGGATGGGATCAAATAGATAATCCAATGCTCAATACAATGGGTCAATACCATGGTAATGCCCCTAGTTATCATAGTTTTTAGAGCGCAAAAGGCATATGCGACTTTGAGCGTGCGTATTCGCGTGTATACGCAACTTTGCCTCATAAAAACTGCGTATATGCTAACCCTGAATGTATACGCGGGTTCCCTTCACAAAAGTAGAGTATATACGTGGGTTGCCTTCACAAAAGTAGCGTATACATTGTGAAATATTATATTTATCATTTTTCTGGCACTTACTGGAAATGTTTTCTCTGTCACATATGAGCTGATCTGTAGATACATCATTCTTACATCTTTAGCACATAGGTTGCTTATCATAGGCAACTCATCAAGTAGGTTTCCATCAAGGACAACTTCATTAAGCAGATTCCATCAAAGTCAACACACTGTATCACTTGCCAACAATCTCCTCTTTAACTCATCAACAAGGTTTTCATCAACTTTATCAAGTAGGTTGCCATCAAGGACAACACTCTGCATCATATTTCCATCATCAACTTCATTTCATCAAGTAGGTTACCATCAACTTCATCAAGTAGGTTGCCATCAAGGACAACATATGCCAACAGTGTCCTTTTTTGTTTATAAATGGTTTTCAGTTGGAAACCTTAACTCCTGCTAGAAACCCTAAAACTAAAGGAGTTCCATCATCACCAGCAGTAAAGACTAGTCAACCTATAGTTGCAAAACCACAAGAATTTGCAAAAATGAAGCCAAGGAAACAGGTTGAGAAAAGGGCATAGCATACTCAAATATTTGACACACCAACTCCATCTCCTGCAAAACAAAGGTCAAATATTGTCAAAGAGGCAAAACAGAAACAAGTTGTCAGCGAGCAGGAAATCAAAAAAGTAATAATAAGCCAAGTAGTGGCATTAAAAGGAAATACAGTTGCTACAACTACAGAGGACAGCCCAGTAATAAAGGGAAATTTAGATGACATCCTGCATGCTATTGACATAGAGGAGACACCCATTGTTCAAGCTGAGTTCATTGGAGAGGATGAGCATAAACATAAAAAGGCTAAGTCTGCAAAGAAGCTTGAGTTTGAGGGTAAAAATGCAGCCTTCATCTTTCAAGCAAGAAAACCTATAACTAGGCATGCTAAGAAACTCAAGGAAGGTAGCAAGGAAGTTCAAGAACCTATTGAGACAGCTAAAGCCCCTAAAGAAGTGGTTGATCTCTCATCACCTACAGTAAAGCATGCAACCAGCAGCACAAAGAAGGGAAAATAATAAATGATAGAGTTTCAACATCTTGAGGAGAAATCGAGGTTGCAAAACCAAGAAATTGCTATGACGAGAAAGAGGGCTAGAAAGCACAGTATTGAGAAAGCAGGGTTTAAAATAATGAAGGCATTGTGGGAAGGTAAAACTAGTTCTATTTCTGAAACTCCAAGTAGTGCAGAGCAGTTTTTCACATGGATAGTTCTAGCAATAAATTAGGAAGCCAAAATTTTCAGAGTAATAAATACTCACTTGAGAGCTAATAACAGGAGACTTAAAGATCAAGTGGAAGAGTTGGAGCAGCAGATGAATTTCATTCATGATGAGTTAAAAAGCAGAGATATTAAGATAACAGTCATAGAAGAGCATATAGCTAAATCAAATGAAAATGAGCAAGGGACCTCATGAAGGCTAGAATGGCTGGGTTTTTCACTTGATATGTTTTTTAAATGATGAAATCAGATTGATTTGAGTTTTTGGCACATTTGCAATTTTCACTTTGAAAATTTTTGACAAAACTGCCCACTCAGCAGTTTCGTAGCGCAGATAGTGTAAAAAGGGAGAAAAGTGCTACGAAACTGCTGTAGCAACTTTTCTTGCCATTTTTCATCAAATTTTTATGGGTAAAACAATGGATCAAGAAATAAAATTGATAAGGAGGATTTATTTAAAGTCAATTAACATAATTCTGGAGGATAGAAGTCAAAAAATTGAAGAAAAAAGGGGTAAAGGGCAGCACTATGAAAGGCGCTACGAAACTGTTTTTTTTCATAGCACAATGTATTACATCTCATCTGAACAGTTTAAAAATGGTTTTGGATAGATGAAACTTAAGGAGGAGTTTTGTCATGTTTTAATTCAATTTCCAATAGCTAAGGACCTCGAAATAATGAGTTCATGATGGTCAGAATGTTCCAAGAGTGCAAAGGATACTATGCCTAAAAAATAGGGGATTGTTTCCTACTTTGGTGGAGGACAGAAATATGGTCATGAAGAGTTGAAGCCTATAATCCAGATTCGAACATGTGTTGATACACTTGGAAAATGATGTAATTTAATTTAGATAAGGTTGTTATGGATAGATATAAGAAGTTTGAATCTTGTTTGTAATAGGACTGTCTAGTAGATTAGATGTATTTTTGTAGTAAATACCATGTCATATGGTTAGGCAAGGTGTCAAGAGTCAGGAGTTCGATGTATCTAGCATAAGATAAGGTTATCTCATGTTGTAAATTGTATATAAAATAACAAGAAGTTGAATATTCCAGGTGTTGGACATTTTTTGGAAAAAGACTGTGTTTATTGTAATTGACTGGTTTTCAACTAATAGAGGAGATTTCTACTTAACCAACTTGAGATTCATAACGAGATTTAGTGTGTTCTTATTCTATTTTGCATCTCTCTATTATCCCATTGCAGTGGAGTTTGTATATATTACTCAGAATTCATCTTTGATGCTCTAAATTCCTATATAAATGAACTGACTGTGTTTTTTATAGTTTCACATGTGTATCACTTGACTAAAACTCTGATATGCCTCAACTTCCATGTTAAGTAGATTTATTGGTTTGCTGAAACTATCTTGACTCCATAAGCCCAATGTGTACTTGCTGATGTAATTTTCAACCTACATTTATCGTCTATCTGATTATTACTCCACATAGAGTTAGCCATCTATATTTTTATGTAAATAATTAATCCTTGAGAGAGCCCTCTCAAGCTGAGGAGCCTAAGCCCTAGTCAAAATATTAGTTTTGAAAATAGTTACATGAAGTTGACTGATTAAGCAGCCTATCAGATCCAATTTTGTGATAACACCCTGCATGGGATAAAATTTATTAATATAAAAAATAATAAAATCATGCTTTTGACATTATACATACTCTTAGAAGATTCAAATGGTCATGCGATTTCAACCCCTAAAAATGGTCATCCATGGTGAAGCAGCGTTGTAGTGAAGACCCATATGAAGTTGGCACCCTCACATCCATTATAACTTCTTTTGGCAAATATATATAGTCTTTTTTAAAAATCCATGGGACATCACCTTCTCGTGCTTTCTAATCATCTTGGCCAATTTTTCTTTTTAGTTTTTGAAGTAATAAGATCTTTTCTAATAGCCAATGTGTCACTTTGTTTCGATGATATGTGCCTCCATAGAGAAGATGAAACATTTTTAAATATATGCATGGGATCTAATAAGTGGGCAATCTTAAGATGCTCCCAATATGGGAGGTCATAAAAGATAGATTTCCTTTTCATCCCAATGGGAAATTTCTCAACACAGGTGTCGAAGAAATCTGGATCATCGAACATAGGCTCCCCACTTGAACCGAACATTTCTGTGAACTCCTTCTCCTTATCTCTCTCATATGCTCTAAGCCATTCATATGGTGTCATTATTGGAGGCCTTTGGGTCCTCTCTCATTTACCATTGAAAGCAGATGTTGCTCTTCTGTAAGGGTGTTCTTCTGGTAGGAATACCTTGGAGCAATCATACACTGGCTTTCATAGGTCCTTGGACCATCTAGCTTTCAGAGAAGGTCCACAAAATTTACATCCAAAATACCCTTTTGTTACAAGACCTACAAGATTATATTTGTATACATTAATTAATATGCATGGCACGTTAAAGAATATCATGAAGATCAGAAAAAATATTACAACGAATTAAATAACTAATATGTGAAAGAATATTGTTACATATATAAACAAATCAATAAATTAAACATCTAATTTACCATAGCAAACTCCTAAGCCTAGATAATCATGTGTCGTTAAGCACATATGCCATACAATGTAAAAATCCTCTCTGTTGTGATGGGTCTTGATACATCGTATACATTTATCCCATCCCATAATTCCTTCAATTCATCTACCAATGGTTGTAAGTAGACATCCATATTCTTCACTTGTTTTCTACCAGGGACTATGAGAGCCAACATAAGATGTTAATTCTTCATGGACAACCATGGGGGGATATTGTTATTGATCACTACTACAGGCCAAAAATAATAGTTGGCGTTCTGGAGGGAATATGGGTTGATGCCATCCATGGCTATGCTGAGTCATAGACGTCATACTTCATCCTTGAATTTTTTGAGCCATGTATCCTCTATATGCTTCATGGCTATTGAATTAGTTGGGATTCACATAACTCCCAACTCACTTCTGTGTGAGGCATGCCATCCCTGCAACATAGCTAATTCTTTGCAATGAAAGAGCCTTTGGATCCTTGATATTATAGGCATGTGCCTCAATATCTTAAAGGGAGGACCAATAAGTGATTTACCCTTATTTTTTTATTTATCATACCTGTCATGCCCACATTTTGGACACATATCTTATTTTGCGTATTCTCTTCTATATATAATACAATCATTTGGACATGCATGATAGGATATGTACTCAACACCCAACATTTTCAACAATTTCTTTACATCTTCGTAGCTACCGGGCAAGACATTATCACTCGGAAGAACCTTATCTTTAAATAACCTGTAGTTGGTGATCATGGAAAAATATATTAATAAATGTACATTAATTTCGATATAATTATTAACATTCATAAAAGTTACCATTTGTAATGTTCATTGCAGTGTACTAATTATATTTCAAATTTATATAAGGGGAGTACTTTATGGTAACTTACCTCAAAAGTTCTGAGAAACATGCATTCGACAAGGCAAACTTTGCTTTCAAGTTGCACAGTAACATCATTGTCCCCAACTTGGTAGAATTTGACTGACTTCCAGGTCCAAAGAGAGGGGTGGTGGAAGCAAATTTAAGGCTTTCGAAAAAGGTGTCAACGATATGAGCATCATCCCTTAGATGATCATCATTTTGGAATGCATCTAACAACATTGTCTCCATGGCAGTCGCATCCCTTAAGTAATCATCCATACCAACCTCTATTTGATTGCCTCCATCACCAGCTAATGAATAACTACTATTGTTGTAGTCATTCCTAATTGGTGAATCTGGACATAGCGGGAATTGAATCGGTGGTTGATTCAACCATTCTTGGTATCATTCCTCTCCGATTTTTTTCCTCTTAATTTAGTCTTCTCTCAATTTGACATTGTCGTGAGGTGCAACGAAATATGGTAGGTAGGTCGTTCATCATCACTAGAATCCTAATAATTAAAAATAAATAAAAATTGAACATGATTAGTACAAAATATATGATATCAATTAGTAACCATGTTGACAATATTGCATGATTATAAATTGGTTTGACATTGAAATAATTACATATTAATCAATATATATACCAAAAAATTATAATTATAATTACCATCACTGTCTCGGGATTGTGGCTAGAAGATGCAATATTGTTACAATTGACAGGGTGAAGCAGTTGTCCATTTTCATCTACCAAATGCAGCTTGCGGTATGTAGCTCCTGATAAGAACTTCTGACATTTTGGAGAAATTTGAATATTTTGTGCCTCTGAATTCGATGTTGAATTTCCATGAACCTGCAAATTTGTATACATTATAAATTTAATTAATTTGTGCATGATTTAATGCATGGATAAAAAACACAAATTCAATTAGATAGTGAAAAAATAAAAGAATCTTTTGTTTTGGGTTTCGCTGCTCCAAACAGGTCATCGTGGCATTTTCACTATAACCTTTTTTCTACGAAGGTTCAGAAGCTGAAATTTTAGAGTACGAAGCCAAAATTCTGAGGAACATCTTTGAAAAATTTCAAATCTTGGTTTGCAATATTTTTAGAGATATGATCTGTGGAAGGTAGGTTTTTTTGCAGGTTCTTGAATTTAACCTAAACAGGGCATTGCATAATTTTCACTATCAATATTTTTCTACAAGGTTTCAGAATCTTAAATTTGCACAGAGCGAAGCAGAAATCCCGAAGAACCTCCTCTAAATATTTCAGATCTTGGTTCACAATAGTTGTAGAGATATGATCTATGGAAGTTAGGATTTTTTTAGGCTCCTGAATTTCATTCGAAAGAGGTGAGCGTGGGAAAAACATCATAACTCTCTCTCTAAGCATCAGATTGATAATATGTAAAAATTGACCGCAAGTACACAGACTGTAGTTTCCTGTCTATAAATTTCAAAGCCAAAGGAGGAAACAGTGACACGTGACAAGTCGTACAAGTTCACTCTACTGAACTAGTCCATAATTAGGTCATTGTGGGAGATTGGACATAATTTTGTCTTGAGGAGCCCAAATCAGGTCAAACCTGATGCATTCGAAAAAGGATTTAGAGGGCTACCTCAAGGATGAATTTCAGATATTGAAGATCCAAAATCATAGAGATAATTCAATTTCAATATCGAGTTCCTCAAAATTAAGAAAAAGGTGTGTATTTTTTTCGAATTACATAAGTCTCGTTTGAAAAAAATTAGTTTGAATTTATTCCAAGGGCATATTGAAGAATAGATATCAGTATTGGGTTCTAATAATTCCCAACCAAAACAAATTATTCTTTTGGAATTTCACACTTCTCCCTTAGGAGGACACTCAGGATTTCTAAAAACTTACCACAAGGTGAAGAAAGAATTTTTTTTGGGATGGCCTTAAATCTGATATTCAAAAGTTTGTGGCACAGTGTTTGGTTTGTCAGCAAAATAAAGTTGAGACAATTAAGACCCTGGGTCTTCCACAACCTTTATCCATTCCAACTCAACGTTGGGAGGAGATTTCAATGGATTTTATCACAGGCTTACCTAAGTCCGAAGGAAAGAGTGTCATCATGGTGTTAGTTGATAGAATTACCAAGTATGCACACTTTTGTGCATTATCTCATCCATATAAAGCAAGTACAGTCACTACTACATTTATGGACACAATTCAAAAGCTACATGGAAACCCAAAGGTTATTTTGAGTGACATAGATCCCATTTTTACTAGAAATTTTTAGACGGAGTTATTTTCTTGTTTGGGTACTCAATTAGCTCATAGCTCATCTTATCATCCTCAATCCGATGGTCAAACTGAGATAGTGAATATATGTTTGGAAGGATATCTTTGTTGTTTTGTATTTGATAAACAAACAAAATGGTTCAAGTGGTTAGCTTTCGTTGAATGGTGGTATAACACTTCCTTCTGTACTACATCAAAAATGACCCCATTTATGGCACTTTATGGATATCATCCACCGTCCATCACATCATCTTTAAAAGAAAATTCTAAGGTTCAAGCAATGGAAGATCACATCGAGCATCAACAATAAGTTCTCCAACTCTTAAAGGATAACCTAATTTTGACACAAAATCGAATGAAACAACAAGCAGATAAACATCGCAGCGAGAAAAGTTTTGATGTAGAGACTGGGTATTTTTACGGCTACAACCATACAAAAAAATGTCCCTCAAGCAAGCTAAGAAGGATAATAAATTATCGCCAAAGTTATATGGTCATTACAAGGTGTTGCAAAATATTGGTACTATGGCATACAAATTGGAGCTTCTTGCTTCTTCGTGAGTGCATCCAATTTTCCATGTTTCATGCTTAAAGAAGGTTATAGGTGAAAATCTTCCAGTTCAAACAATATTTCCAGAACTTGATGAGGAAGGAAAATTCATATTTCAACCTGAAGCGGTCACGGAAATAAGAACTCGACAGCTACGAAATCAATCAATTTCAGAGTATCTCATCAAGTGGAATAACTTACCCACTGAAGATTCTACATGGGAAAATGAGAATTTTATACAGAAGCACCCAGAGCTACTCAAGCGTTGAGGACAACACTTTTTTGAAGGAGAGGGGCATGTTAGGTCCCTATATTACTAGTTTAGTGCCTTATTTTTATTAGTGTAGCCCCCTTATTGTTACTGTTGTACCCCTATAACCCCAGTATTGTTATCATTGTGCCCTTACATTGTTATTGTTAGGTCGACTAGGATTAAATTGTGGCCCATGGAATCCTGTATATAGAAGGAGGTTTTGGTCATTTGTAGCATCTAAGAATTATTCATTTATGTAATGTATTGGAGGTTTCCCCCTCGAAGTGGCTGATTTCTAAGGTGTTGATCTCTCTTTTCTTCTATTTTTGGAGCTGGTTTCATAACAAGAATTTTCCATTCCATATAATATATGATATTTTCTCCCTTCATTTGAGTAGAAAAACAATAAATTTTGGTGCACAAACCTAAATGTAATTTCGGTGTGTAATGTACAGATAACCGCACTGGTGCGTTTTTGGTATTGTGCACCGGTGTCGTTTTATAACTCAACACACCAGTGCGGTTTGATTAAAGGACACACCGGTAAATGAATAACCTCAAATAAAAAAAGTGCAACCCTATTTTCTTTAAGTGAAAAAAAAGCAATAAATTGAAAAATGGGCAGCAAAATATTTTCAAAAATATAATTTCATAAAAAAAAATTTTAAATACTAAACACTTTTCACTATTTCACTATTTTTGCAAAACAATTCAGCTAGATATTTGCAAGATACATACCTGGAACAAACAGAGCATGAGAGCATTGTGGAGTAGGGAAATACGTTCAAACAGAAGTATTCAGATAATCATAATTCCAAGCTTGTGGTGATTCAAACCTTGTACCATAGAATTCAAACGATGTGAGTAAAGTTTATTGTTTTTTTTGTACTTTTTTCTACATTTTTTTTCTATGCAGTAGAAGAAAAAAATGAAAGTCTATTGTTTTTTTTTTTTTACTGTTTCTGTAGTTTTTTTTATGAAGTAAAATAACAAAATCAAAGTTTATTATTTTTTTTACTTTTTTTTGCAATTTTTTTTACCTTAAATTCTGCAGTTTTTAGAAACAAAATAAAAAAAGAAATCCCTTTTTACAAACAAAAACCCTAGATTCTTTTTGTTTCTGCCCTTTCTTCTCCCTTGTTCTGTAATTTCAGAATTAGAGCTTTTAAATTTATATTTATAGGGTTTTTATAGTCATAAGACATCCAACCCACGTGACGACTTGTATAGTTGGATCCCAATCCATGTTGGCCTTTGCGTTAATCTAAAAAAAAAACAGATTTTTTTTCGTCGGTGCGCCCTGCGTAACATAGTGCACTGGTGCACTCTGTTATACTAGCACACTGCGAAGGTACAGTGATAAAAAATAAAAAATAAAATATGTTTTTATCAATGCGCCATATGTAGCATATGGAACTAGTGCACTATTTCATTATGCTGCAACGCAAACGTGTTGTTTTGCAAAAAAAACCACTTTAGAAACAAACCCTACCTTCTTTTTGTTTCTACCCTTTCTTCTCCCTCTTTCTGTGATTTCAAAATTAGGGCTTTTCAATTTATATTTATAGGGTTTGTATTGCTAAATATAATCCTAACACATCCAACCCGTGGGAAGACCTGCATAATCAGATCCCAATCCATGTCGGCCCTTGCATTTTTTTATTTTTTTTTTTTATTTATTTATTTATTTTTTTATTTTTATTTTTTTTTTTCGGTGCGCCTTGTGTACCTGAGCATACCAGTACGCTCTATTATCCCAGTGCACCGCGCAAGTACTATGATAAAAAATTATAAAAACAAAATATTTTTTCTCAGTGTGCCATTTGTAAAATATGCAGCCGATGTGCTATTTCATTATGGCGCACTGCGAACATTCTGTTTCGAAAAAAAAGAACTTTCAAAAAATACAAACCTTGCATTCTTTTTGTTTCTGCCCTTTCTTCTCCCTCTTTCTGTGATTTCAGAATTAGGGCTTTTCAATTTAGATTTATAGGGTTTTTATTGCTAAATATAGACCTAAGACATCCAACTCATAGGATAATTAGCATAGTCGGATCCCAATTCATGTGGGCCATTGCATGAATTTAGAAAAAACATATTTTTTTTATCGATGTGCCTGGCGTAACATAGTGCACTAGTGCTCTGTATTGTACAAGTGCATCGCATAAGTAATGTTATAAAAAATTAATAAACAAATTTTTTTTATCAGTGCGACATATGTAAAATATGACACCGGTTAATGCTACAAAAACTAACACTGGATTATTTTTATTATTTTATCATGGTTAATCGGTGCGGTGATTGACATGTAATGCACTGGTGCTCCTTATTGACATAGATCACCGTATGGTCTATTATATTGTTTGTGCGGTGCGTTTGGAATATAGCCACGCACCGGCGTCGGTGCGTACACCATGAATGGCACACCAGTTTCTTGATATATTTTTTTTACTTGAAAAGTTAACAATTTATTTATAAATATATCAATGAATGATATGGTACAGGTTTGAGATTGATAAAGAAATGGCTGACAAGAGATCAAGTAAAAAAAACACTGATAACACATTAAGAAAAGCAAAAAAGGCAAGTTATTTGTAAATTTTTTACAAAAAATATTATTTTTGAACTATATGTAAGTTTAACTAATATGTATTGTTTACTGTGTATCATGCAAAGCCACAAAATGACAAAGCTTGATAAATTTATTTCTGATCTAGGACCAGAAGAGCGTAAAAGCTTGATGGGAAAATTGAAAAATGATGAATCAAGTGAATGAAAAAATACTATCGATCCAATGTGAGTTTCTTTTTTTAGTTTTCATTAATAATATAATTAAAATTATTAGATAACATGTGTAAAACAGTTTATTAATTCAATTTTTTTAATGTTCTACAGGGACCAACAACTTAGAAAAGGAATGTTGTTCTAAGAAAAGAAAAGAAAATAGAATATGCAAATGAAAATGAATTGCTCCTTAGCTCATCTGGAGTGGTGCTAGAGGTTAATGAAATGGGGAAAAACTTTTACAAAAAATTGAGGGATCTAGTGGAACGAATGTATAGACGTTCTTTCCACTTACAATACAAAAATCAGTCCAATGATTCCAAGAACCAAATTTTATCTAAACTACAGGGAGAGTTTCCAGAGAATTGGTCAATGAGACATGTAAGACTTTTAATAGCAAAAACGTACAACAACAAAAAAGAAGGAATGAAAAGGTAATATTCCTTTAGATGGTTGTCTAGAATTATCTATAAATATCACTTTTATTATACTTAATTTTCATATATCAATATAAAAATTAAATATTTTACTACCATGTTACATTTTCAGGAAGATTATGAAAATCTCAAAAGATAAACGAGCTGATATCAGAAATATGCCAGTAGGAATGTCTAAAAAGGTGTACAAGGAGATGGTGAAAGAAATGGACAAAATTGCATCGCGAGAGGAGCCATCTCAACAACAACGTGCTTCAAATGTAATGTGTAATCATTGAATTTTTTGATCATTAGGTACAATAAATAAACAATTTAGCATTAAATATTAATTTTCAAGTATTTTCTTGCAGAAAAGAAAAGAAAATGGAACCCATTCAGCACATAAAACGGGACGACAAGGAAGAAAAAGATTGATATCTAAGTTTGTGAGTAATTATTACTTCCTTATAACAACTTAACTAGATTTCATTTTTCTATTTTTTAAGTTGTTTTACAAAAATCATCATTGAATGTCTTCAAACAGGTGCTAACATATAAAAAATAGCCATCAGAGGAATTGATTTAAATTAGGTTAAATATGGGTTGTGAGTATATGTTGGCATATCAGAACTTAATTATGGAATTTGTAAGCATCTATCGATCTTGTTTTACTTAGCTCCGTATATAATTAATAGAAAAAATAAATATTTTATATTAAATATATGATTTGTTATGGGGTATAAAACTTGCAGGAAACAAAGTATGGCACTGTGCCAACAGATCAAATCTTGAAATATGGCATATTACATGGTTTTGAAAGAATGTGTATAGTTTATGAGTCAATTTTTGCATTGGTACGTCATTTCTTTTCAATTTACATTGATGTATATTATTTAATATTGAAATTTTCATTATTCTCACCAATGTATATACACTCATTACAATTTATTTTTATTTTTGTAGATGGAAGGTGAAGAAGAAGAAAACAATCAACACTGTGAACAAAAAATTCCTGAAAATAACCCAAGTCATGGAAGTAGCTCTAGCAGTGACAACAGTTCAACCGAAGAATGATGATCACTATGTTTGGATATCAAAGCAAGGTGTTGTATTTTTTGAAAAATGTCTGTGAAATCAGACATTTTCTTTAATGTAATGGACATAGTGTCCCAATTGAAAGATAAAGGGATACCAATAACTGTCCAATTTTGTATGACAAAGAATATCTTATTCATACATATATATAATAATAATTGTTTTAATTTATTCTATTCCTTTCTCTATTGTCGCTATTGCGTTCTCCATTGTCATGCTCAAATGCACTAATAAAAATTTAATACATATGAATATTGTTATAAGATATATATGTGTTGACTTTTTATGAATAATGAATTTTAAAAAACCACAATAATTATGATGTGATATAACAAATTAATCCAAACATCACATTCAAATGCATTAATAAAAATTTAATTAATATGAATAATGTTATAAGATGTGTCGAATTTTGATGAATAATGAATTTAAAACAATCACAATAATTGCACTGTCACAAGTCGATGTTTCTAAAAAATAAAAAATGAAAATCGGTGCGTGTATTCTTATACCAGTGCACTTGTATTCTTAAGTGCACCGGTGCATTTTTACGACATATGGGCACCGCACAAATACCAAAACCAGTTAAATATATTGAGGTGTTTGTGCAATACGGTGCTCCGGTGCATTTATGTCTATAGATGCACCAGTGTTGTTTTACAACATATGAGCACCGCACGAATACTGATACCAATTATAAATCTCGGTGCGATTGTGTGATAATATGCATCGGGGCGTTTTGTGTCTATACGCACTGGTGCATTTGGATGACCTATAGGCACTGCACAAATACCGATACCAATTATAAATCTCGGTGCATTTGTGTGATACTGTGCACCAGAACATTTATGTGTCTATACGCACCGGTGTATTTGTATGACATCTTTTCACCACACGAATACCGATACCAATTACAAATCTCAGTACATTTGTGTGATATTGTGCACCGGTGTGTTTCTATAATTCTACGCACTGGCATGTTGATACGACCTATGGGCATCACTCAAATCCCAAGACCAATTAGAACATCCTCGTGTGTTGTATCACCAACACTACACCCAGTGTTGTTTTATACCTTAACGACCCAGTGCATTCTCCTTCGACCACCCAGGGGCTCCGACTACAGGTACGCACCGGTGCGTTAAATCCTGATTAGTGCACCAATGAAAAAAAACATCCGTAATAACCTCCGTCCACCCATTTTTTTTAGTTGTGTTTAATTTCCATTAAAAGTGTTATCCCCCTATGAATTTGTTTTGACAAGAAAACACGGAGCTAAAATGTTTTTTGAGCCTTCAAGGAATGCATTTCCTCTGAAAACACATCATCCTTGAAAGCCTCCTTATGCCTTTGTCCTTTGATAAATCCCCACTATTGTTTCCATGAGAAAATCCTCTTTGTTTCTGTGAAGAAAATGCCCAAAGGCCTCCTTTTCCCTTCATTTCATTCCCCCTAAACCTCTGTTTTCATCACCTTTTCCCCTTCTACAAATTCCTCTAATTCCTCACTTACCCTTTAAATAATCCCCAATCCCTTTTTAAACCCTTCAAATACCCTCTGTTTGGTGTAATAGCCCCTTTTTCTCCCTACCAAATCCATTTTCTGGCCTTAAAAGGCATTAAAATTGGGCCAAAATCACTCATTTTACATATAACAAGCTAAGCCCCTTTTCGGCCAGCCCCTTAACCACTTCCCCACATGACCCGCGCCTAGAACCAAGTTCTTAAGGCCTGGGTTCTAATCGGAATCAGAAGATGTCAGGAGGGCATTTTCTTGTTAAGGAGAAATCTTCCGATGCGAGGAAGAATTATGCTGTTGGTCTCGGAAGCAATCCCAGCCGTTGATCTGCCAAGATTTGATGGCCCATGCATGTTTCATTGTGCCCTAATCACACTCCGTTGTAACCTTCCGATGGCCATCTCCACCATCGATTCATAGTTTAATCTGACGGCCATCACTGCACCGCCTTCATCGCCAATTAGAACTTTCCATTATGCCACCCTCTCGATGCCCCGATTGGCCAATCCCCAATTAAATCTGAACCGTCCACCCATTCTGATCCTACGGCCCAGATTCCTTCTTGCTCTTCCCTGCTTCCCCGATTGGTCACCCTCCGACCCAATCGCAACCATCGATCTGAAGCCGATCCGACGGCCCAGAGCCAATCGCTCCTTCACCCATCGGAGATCTAGCCCCTGCCTCCTCCGCTTTCGATTACATCCTGATCATCCATCCTATTTGATCTGACGGCTCAGATCACTCCCGCCCACTAACCACATCATCTGCCTTTGTTCTCTCTCTCCAGATCCCGACCATCCATCGCATGGATCGGACGGTTCACAGAGAAACCACCTTCCATTGGCCCCCACTCTACTATCTGCGCACTTTCCTCGTATCACGCTCCTCCACCGCCGTCAGATCTCTTGATCCCAAATCCAACAGCCCACATCATTATCGTGCATTTTGGGCATCCGAAGTTTAACATTTCAAATTTATGCGATATGGGTGGTTTTATGAAGCCACATGTCAGCCGAGGACCCATATCGCGTTCAAAAAGTGAAAACAGCCTTCCTCCCTTTTCACCACGTGATATCGGCGGTTTTCCTTCCTGAAACCACTTTTCCTCCTTGTCCCCACAAACTCCATCAGTCGATCATGGCCATCCATCTAAGCCAGATCAACGACCCACAATGCATCTCGCACCCCATTCAGATTTTTCATCGCGCGACCTTAGCATTTCATTGCGGCATCTCAACCGTCGATCTCCTCATGAGATCTGACGGTCCATATCAAATCGCCCTCCTCCCATGTCCGGTTCCCACCATCTTAAGCCCATTTCATGCATTTTCATCAATTTCCCTTTATAGTTTCGCCTATGGTCAAAACTTTATGTTTACATTGGAAATCATTTTTCTCTGCTCACATTAGAACTTTAATGTTTTACGTTAAAGTTTATTGCATTTCACCCAAATTCCAAAGTCATTCTGTTAATTAATCCCCACTGTCGATCATCGCTTCTAGATCTGATCGAACGACCCATAATCGTTCTTCCACCTAACTTCCATCAGAGCGTTGTTTTGCCATCTGCAAATTTTTTCACCATTTCCTCCACTACAGCCACTGTTTCCACAGTTGCACCACTGTTCCTCCAGGCCTTCAAAACGAATCTTCCACCACCTTCCCTGGATTTTATAATGAGTTTATTGCATTGTTCATGGTTTCACCAGAGTGATGAATTCACTCTATTTTCCATAATCACAGTCACTGTGACTAAAATTGCAGAGTGAATTTCACAGCAGTGGCCAAATGAAACAGCAGAAACAGATTTAAGGGATTTGGACCTGTTAATTGAACACTTAGCACCTAATCCTGTGTTCAAAGAATTAAGGCGCGGCTTGAAAATTAAAAGAGCACATGAAACAATCCATATCTTCTTTTCAGCATCAGCAGTACATTTTCTCAGACAGTACGCCTCTGACAGAAGTCTCCATACCTCCCCGAGCTCCCAAAGGCCATTTCACTGACAAAAAGCTTCCAAAGACTGTCAGGACAGCAATAATGGAAGCATGGAAACCCATAAAACCTTTAGTCACCTTACTTGCTTCAGAAAATAGAACAGAGTGCCTTACAGCCAGAAAGGACTTTAATGAACACATCTGATGGTCAATATCGACCCGACAAAGACTCCGAACCAGACTACAGAGTACAGCGCAGAGCTATTAAGCAAAGTGGGCATGGATAATTCCTCCACTCTGTCTTAATGAATCCCTTAAATTCACATCTACTCCTGCTATTATTCATTCTCCTATAGGAACTCCCAAAGAACATTTTGTTGTGGTTGTTGTTGTTGTAGTTGCAGTTGTAGGGTTTCATTTAGCTGTTAGAACAGTTTTGGAGGAGAGTAGCTGAGTAGTTTGTAATGTAGTAGGCTAGGAGGAGAAAGTTTTGACTGTAATCAGCCATTGAGCTCATTGTATGTGACTGCTCTTCCACATCAATTAATCAAGCAAATTTCACAGGATCCTGGTCTATATTATGGGTGATGCTTCTCTTATTGCATTGTTTATTTACATTATTCATGCTGTCCATTTACTTCTCTGGTAAGCATCAGAAATCTAGCTTAGGTTATACCCTCACATGGTACCCTAATGCTTCTACTCTCCTTACCTTTAATGTTTTCTGATGAACGTGAATCTAAGAGCAAATTCATGTAATTTAACCAGTGAAGATGTTGATCCAAACCATTCTTCCTAATGTGTGAATTCGGGGTTTGCTGCTTATTTGTTCTTGTTGGGTTTAAACTGGAAGAATTGGGATACAGGGGTTTTAGTGTGAACCCTGTCCACTGGGGTCTTTTTTCGACAGATTGGCCTTTCAAAGATCTCTTGAGCTAGTGTAAAAGCATTGAAGGTTTAAAGTCCTTCTCTGACCTTAGGCCTAGCTCTGTGTTTTAATCTTATGTATTTTCCCTTTAAGAGTATGCTGAAGTAGATCTGGAGTTAGATGACCTCTGGTCTGATCTTAAGTTTCCCTTTGTGTCTCTTCTTCACTCCTTATTGTTCCATTTCACCATCTATCTAGAGGATCCTTTAGTATAGATGACTTGCCCTATGAAAACCTTGGCTAGTTGTTTGCAAGTAATATCCTTTCATGACTCCATAGCCCAATGGATGGAACATTCCTAACCTATCCTCTTTTGCCGAAATGTCCTACTTCTTTGCTCCTTTCCTTCCATTACCTTCTCAGTTGAGGATCTCATGACCAACCCAACAACTAACTGAATCATTTAAAACCCCCCTTTGTGCTTCATACCTAGCCTAATACCTCATTTTGAGCTTTCAAAGACATATCATTCTTTGCTTTATTTGGAGAGATCCCTCTCCGGGTCCAGGAGGGCTAGATCCTAAGGCTCCAAAGTGGTTTTGATGTTGTCTCATCTTTTGGTCTTTCCAATCTGGCCAAAACATGGGAACCCCAACATAATGGCGACTCCACTGGGGAATTGAGTGCATTTTATCTCAAATACCCTTAGGCACTCAAAAGACCCAAAATCTCTAGTTAGATTGGTATCTAATGTTGATGGTGGACAACAGCCTATTTCAAACATCCAAATTCATCCACCTGGCGACTCCACACTCTACAATCCCTGATAGACCTAATGACTCCACTGGTGGAAGATTTTGAACTGGTTGAGAAGGTGCAGTGACCTTCTTTGTAGAAACATGGATCCAAGCATGGATAGAGATGCAAAGCTAGATTCTTTGGCAAACAAATTAAACAAAATAGTGAACATGTTTGATGAAGTGGTGGAAATGTATATGGCTAATTTAAATGCAAATGTTGATTATTTAGAACAGCCCATGCATTTTCCAGAGCAAGGGCCAACTCCAGACCTAGACGATGAGCAAGACATGTATGATGATCTGGGTCTGGAGTTTTCTCTTGCTTTGGAAAACGCTGAAGAAGAGGCTCAAGAAAATATCCAGCCTCCAGATCAGTTCATACAAGAAACAGAGGACTGTTTTCCTTCTGTCTGTGTTAAAAAATAAATTCCTCCATTAACAGAAGAAGAGATGGACTGAATATTAAACACGCAGTCCAGCTTTGAAATCTTGTATAGAACAGATCTTCTTGCTCATTCATCAAATAAGTTCGATACAGATCCATAAAACCCCTCTGTGGATCAAAATGTAGAAAGACCTGCTGAGAATCCAATAGGCTTGATTGGTGACATTATTTATGATTATGATTTTCCTAGTTATGATCTGTTCGATGATGATAGTTTTCAAAGGGAAGCTAAGCCTGAAGGGACCTCATCAGTAGATTCATGGGTGGAAAGTCAAGACCTGAAAATCCAGAGAGGCAATGAACCAAGTCAGCCTATCTATGACACTGATGGGGAAAGCTACGAAAGCCTGGTAATAGATGAAGATTCATTGAATTTTCACTCTGTTACATCTCTTACCATCAGTAGGGAATGCCATGAAGATGGAGATCAACAGCCTGTATTTTCATAGGATGAGGAAGAAAGAAAAGAAGAGATTTTTGAGCATGATGAAAGTAAGGAGCCTTCTCTTGAAAAGGAGGAAGCAATAGAAAAAACCCCTGCTTAAGAATACATGGACCTCTTCACAGAGCTCAGCCCATCAAAGAAAAATATATCAGAGCTCCAAGAGGACATAGCTACAATATATGATGAGTCCTCCAGTTCATAAAATGAAGAATATGAGGGAGATTCTCTTCCTCAAGAGAGTCTTGTTCTTGATCCAGTGGAAGAAGAAGAAATCCTGGTTGAAGCCTGCCTACCAAATATTCATAACCAAGTATTATTTCATGATCCTTATGTCCATTTCCTACAAACATTTGAAGAAGGAGTGAAGGTCTTTTTGAGCAGCATGTTGCAGACAGCAAGAAAATTTTTAAAGGCTACTGTTGAGGAACTAAAAGAATGGGAGTGGCCCTGCCTATCGAGCATGCTCAAGGAGATGAGAAAGAATGGGAGTGGCCCTGCCTATCTTGGGATCACTTGATGTACTGATTGCATTGCAAGAGAATTTTTGTAAGCTAGACTTGTAAATATGTCCAGTTAGAGTAGGGTAGGTAGGAAAAGCTCAATAAAGCTCAGCCTGTGAGAATTTAGTTACTTGTTTTAAATTTCTACAAATTGTCAGACCATGAGCAGTTTTGTTTTTATGCCATGGCCCATAGCAAGCCAGACAGTCTAATCCTGGCTTGACTGTTTTTCAATTTCTGTCTTAGAATATAGAGAATAAATCTGCTAGATAGTCTAATCCTAGCAGATAGTAGTGTAGGTAGAGAAACTATGAGGCCAACAATTTAATCTAGTCTCATAGAGTAATAAGGGTAGAAGTAGAATAGGTTTATTTTTCCTATTTGTTAAAAAAAAAAAAATTGTTGATGTAAAGGGTTTGCAAGTCTAAATGCACCCAAAAGAAAAAAATTTAGGACTATAGTATGGGTAGCTAGTTGATTGGGATAATTTTCTGCTGATATGATGTCTTCATGATTTGTGGCAGCTGATCCAAGAAATAAAATGGTTGTATCAAGTACCAGGCATCTGGCCTACTCCAAAGATTTATTTTCTGAATTCTTGACTCCTTCAAGAAGAAGCCATCCCCATGTGGAGCCACTGTTAGGCCCCTATGAATTTTTTTTTACAAGCAAACAGGGGGCTAAAATGTTTTTTGAGCCTTCAAGGAATGCATTTCCTCTAAAAACACATCATCCTTGAAAGCCTCCTTGTGCCTTTTTCCTTCGATAAATCCCCACTGTTGTTTCCATGAGAAAAGCCTCCCTGTTTCTGTGAAGAAAATGCCCAAAGGCCTCCTTGTCCCTTCATTTCATTCCCCCTGTTATTGCCTAAATCTACCTCAGGCTAAAGGAAGGCAGAGTTCAGGGTAACATCATACCACGCTCAGTCTGGTAGCTAGCCCTACCAGAACAGGAGAGGGCTCTCTCCAGGTCAATCTCAGTGAAAAGTAATCAATAGGGCTTGAGATGACTGAAATGAAAGCTAATTTTAGGCTAGGTATATGAATAAAGGAGTTTGATCGAGTTTTTGGGGGTTTTTTGTTGGATCAAGGGAAAGGCAGTTTTGGGTGCGGGGATTAGGCCTAGTTTTTGCAGAGTTCTGATTGGGGCAAAGAAAGAAATAGTTTTGATGCTTTAAATTGAGTGAATGGATGGTTCAGACTGTTGAGGAGCTGAACAGGGCAAGAGGCTCTCAATAATCCTCTTCAAACAGATGAAAACATGAAAAATTAAACAAAACTTAAGGCAGAGCACAACAATCTAATGGATTCTACCTTTGTCACTCATTTGTTTAATTTAAGAAGAACAGAGAAGGGAAATGGTACACATAAACATCAGTGAACTTACAAATAGATAGAGAAAAACACCATCAAAACACAGAGCCACAAGGATCCCAAAGAGTGCTGCAAACCCTGGTCTATTCCTTTGCCAAAATTGCAGAGATGAAATGTACAATGAAGTGCCAAGAAATCCCAAGTGTCCAACCCTGAAAATGACTGAGAAAATACATGATATAGACAAGCCTAACCCATTCCCATGCCTCTAGGGGTCAAGCTCATCATTCTAGGAGCTGTTTCAACCATATCTAAACTAGCAATTGAATAATAGGCAATGAAACAACTTGCCTCTATATGAAAGGAAACTGATTCATTCACTTACATTTCACCTTTTGGTGAATGAATCTACTAAGATGAGTAAAAATGTGCCAAAATTACATCATGTTCATGAAATTACATCAAGGTAGATCAAGAGTTACATCAAAAAGTGAAACTAGTCAAAACTAGGCGAAATTCTGAGCTGCTGAGTGAAAAATAGGCCAAATTTCCCTATGCGTCGTGCCCAAAATCTCTATGCGTAGCACAAATTTGGAGCTGATTTTGAGGCACTTCCTGAGGTCCAAATTGATCTCATGATAGCGCGTTGGAAAGCCCTTCCTGTCTACTTTCCAACCCAAGTGGAATTTCTGGATTTGGTGTCCATTTTCCCCTCCAAAAGTTCAATCTCCCAACACTGCTTCCTGTGGGTGCAAAAAGTGGCAGAAAGGCCAATTTTAGGGTGTTTTTGACCCTTTAGGCAACCCAAAAATTGATGAAATTCTTAGGCCATTCCTGAGCATGCATAAATTTTCATAAAAATCTAGAAATACCAATTTTTCCTGTTGGAAATATGATGCAGAGTGTTGTCCTTGATGGCAACCCACTGAATGAAGATGAATACATGCGACTGTTGACATGTGTTGTCCTTGATGGCAATCCACCTGATGAAGTTATGCTTGACTTGATGGACTTGGTAAATGATGTATATCTGATATGATATGATGTTTGTTGACAATATGATGCGGAGTGTTGTCCTTGAAAGACAACCCATTTGATGAAGATGATGAAAACTTACTTGATGAAGTTGTGCTTGATAGAATATGGTTTGATGAACTAAATCTGATGTATCTACAATGAGAAAAGAGGGAATGAAGAAAGGAATTCAGCATGTGCTAATTCTATGATGAAAAAGAGTATGTCTCTTGGAATACAGCGGTTTATCTAGAAGTCAGCGTATGCGGGGAATAAGCGTTCAAGTGGCGCGGGTAGCTCAAAGTGCGAATCCAGGGGCCCGTGGATTGAAGCTCATGGTATTGGTTTGGCTCATGGTATTGAAAAAAGGGCGTGGTATTGAAGGCTCATGGTATTTTTTGGCCCGTGGTATTGAAAAAGGATAAACCTATATAAGGAGAAGAAATTCATTGTGCAAACTCAATGGTGTGGGAGCAAGATGTCTGAGCTTGAATAATACTTCTCTGTGAAGTATATATGTATGGAAAGGGTAAAGGTTTGATGATAGATCTGAATCTATGATGCACCTATGAAGAAATTATGAAGCAGGATATCTAGATCTGAAATGTATTTGTATCTGCTAGATCTGTTTATGGAAGGCTTAGATCTGTGATGAGGCGAACATCTAGGCGAACATCTGTCTGAAGGAAAAGGGTAAATCTGAACTGAATATCTGATCTGAAGAAGTATGCTGCTCTATAATGATTGAAGATATATACGCTACTTCGCCACAGAGGAAGCGCGTATATACGCGGCTTCGCAGAAGAGAAAGCGCGTATGCGCAATGAAATATACACAGAGGTATACACTGTTTTGTGTGGACGGAAGCGCGTATATACGCGACATCAGTGAAGTGAAAGCGCGCATGCAAACTAGGGTTTGCTGAAGATTGTGGTAAGAAATGTCTGATCTATTCTGCTGTGTTACTGCTATCTGTATTCTACAGTGCTGAGTTGTCTGTATCAGTTTGGTTGTATGTTTGAGCATAAAAGTATGGAAAGGGTCCAGGTATATGAGGTGATGAAATGTAGCGTAGTATTGTTCTATTGAAGTTGTTGGATCGATTAGCGAAAATTGATGAAGCGTGGTCAAGGTGAGTCTTGAGGTTGTAGCCTTGATCAGAGGTATGCTCCCTTCCAGGTGAAATTTGATGGCGAGATCGGAGTCGCAGCTCCCTTCCGGGTGAGGTGATAAGCCGAGATCGGGGAGTCGTGCTCCCTTCCAGGAGAGGCTGGTAAACGAGATCGGGGGGTCGTAGCTCCCTTCCGGGAAAGGCTGGTAAACGAGTCAGGGGGTCGTAGCTCCCTTCCAGGAGAGGCTGGTAAACGAGCGCAGGTGGGTGCCTGCGTGCTGGTCAAGTCTGCGCCAGCACATATGTTGTAAGATGTTTTCTCTATAATAAAATATTGAAGGCTGAGCAACTGCAGCGGTGGTTTTCTCCCGACTTGGGTTTCCACCTAAAAATCCTCGTGTTCATGTGTGATGCTTTGTGTGATGGTTTATTCTGTTCTTACTGCACATGTTTACTCTTTATAGAACATCTAATGAATGAATGATGGAATGATATAAGTGAAGAACTAAAGGCATAATTAGATCTATGTGTATACGCGAGTTTTATGAAGGATATCCGCGTGTATACGCTACTTGGCTTCAGCAAAGTAGCGTATGGGTTTTAAGGAATGAAAAGGTAAAAAGTTTTGAATATGCAGAAAATACTGATTCACCCCCCCCCCCCTCTCAGTATTTTTCCCAACAATTGGTATCAGAGCGTGGTCCTTCTGCAGAAGCTTGATCGCTTGAAGGAGATCCGTAATAATGGGAAAGAGGAAGAATGAAGGTCTTGAAGCTACAGTCATCTCTCTAGAAGCATAAAGTAAGAAGAGTGAGGAACCTCTACAACTAAATGAAAATGAAGAACTTGGAGCAAAAATCTGGTCTGTCATAGAACTTCTACAAGCAGATCTTGAAGAATCAAACAAGAAGAATGCAAGACTTGAAGCAGAAATCATTTCCCTCAAAGAAGACCTGGATAAATCAAATAAGAAGAATGCAGGACTTGAAGCAGAAAACATATCTCTGAAAGAAGAGATTCTAAATCTGAAGGATCAAGTAGAATATGGAAGAAGGAAAGAAGAAAGCATGACAAAGCAATGTCAAGCCTTTGAAGTTGAGGTAAACATTCTCAAAGGTAAATTAGAAGAAAAGGTAAAACTTTTGAGGTTTCAAGATAGTACTAATATTTTGGACGATATTCTGAGTAATCAAAGGTCTCCTGCTATCAAACTTGGTCTTGGTTTCCATGCAACTGTTAAAGGAGAATCTAGCTCACAAGGAGGTGCTAAAGAATCAAAGGACATCAATGCAAAATCTGAAGTATTGAAAGAGTCAAAAGATCAACCAACAATCATGAATTCTCAAAGGAATTCATTCAAGAACGTTGAATGTTTTAAATGTCATAACTATGGGCATGTTGTAGCAAATTGCAGGAGCAGATCATTTCAGTCACAATCAAACAGATTCTATTCAGAAAGGTACTCTGGTTTCTTCAGGGGATATTGTTTCTCATGTAACAAGTATGGACATAAAGCAGCTTATTGCAAAAGGAGGAAGATTAGAAGTACTCATTATGATTCTTATGCTTATTTTTCTGGACATATGAGATGTTATTTTTGTAACAAGTATGGACATGTAGAAAAAGAATGCAGGATGAACAGATCTGGGAAAGTGGACAATTTTCAGCACACAGTTGGAAAGTTCAATCAAATCTGGAAAAAGATGGAGGACCGATCAGAAACGTAGGGAATTCAGACCCTACTGCAGTCATCCGCTTCTGGAAGCTTAATTCTCTGATTGACTGCAGGAATGATGTGGGATACACTATGAGATTTAGTAATGTATCGTCACAAGGGGAGCAATGCATGATGACTCTCATGGTTGATTTGATTATTCTGGTTATATGTATTTCTAACAGAACATCTGATATGAAGAAGACAGGTACAGGAAGGACAAGTCCAGGGGGAGATAAAGGAATGTGAAAATTTCTATGTTTCACTTTCCATACGCGGGTTATATTCACAAAAGCCGCGTATACACGCGAGTTTCATTAGACACAGCCGCGTATGCATTGATAATGAGAAAATTTATCTGATAGCTGAAGATCTGGAGCAGAGGTCCAGGGGGAGCATCAGTCTGACTGCTGATGATTTCACTGTTAGCATTATTCTGGTTATACTCATGATAATGAAATGATACATGGGGTCTTGTGTTGAAGATTATGGATGAAGCCTGGTTGCTTTATGATGAAGAGCATTCGTTGTTGAGATGAAAGTCTTATAATTCAGAAATGAGGACATATCATGTAGAGACTGTTGCTAATAACTTACTGTTGAAGGTGTTTCAGATTGCACAAGTTAAGGAAGAGCACTGGTTTAGGGGGAGTAGCAGGTTGAATACTAATGATTGCATTGTTGGCAATATGACTGCTTATTCCTTGGTTATTGTGATACTCATGCTCAAAATGATGATGACTTAGTACATGGTTTATTGTGATGAGACTTTGAGCCCTGGTTGTTGATAAGTATCTTTTGTACTCACACATGGATGAGTTGGATGTCATTTGATTCAGAAATAAATCATGCAGAGTTTGTTACTATGGTTGAGAGATCTTTTGCCTACTTATGTTACTTCATGTTAAATTTTGAAGATCATGGTGATGTTGGACCACATGGATGATTGCTTGACACCTATGTGAAGATGTTGTTCTGATATGAGAATCTCTCTTGGAAAGATTGTATTGATGCTGCAAAGAATCTGAAGGCTTGGTTACTATTATACTGATGCCACAACCGTTGGATGACGCTTGAAGACACAACTACATCGTTCTATCTATCTGTAGTCCAGGGAAGCATTCAAATGTCTCAGAAAGAAGCTGAACACTATCTTTGCCTCACAGAGAATCAGATCTGGTTGAAATTTAGAAGATGTCTTGGGATACGCGGGTTTCCTGAAACACAGTCGCGTATATACGCGAGTTCCTGCAAATAAAACCGCGTATGACTGATTGCTGACAATTTTTGGTTGGTTCAGCTCTCTTCAGCACAGCTGCAGTGCTGTTTGGTATCTCTGATACTGTTTGGTATCTCTGGTGGTGTTCCAGTTCTCATAATTATGTTTCTAATGTTTTGATGAAGATGCCTTGATGATTTGTTGGTGGAAGTTTTTAGGATGCACAAACTAAGGGGGAGCCTTAGTCATTTGGAAAGATTGCTTGGTTGCACAGATTCAGGGGGAGCATTAGCTTTGCTGAGTATAATGCATTGTTGGCATTATGGTGTTTCTGATTTATAATCTCTCTTGAGGTCTTTCCGGTGTTGGTCTTAAAGTCATATTTGTAAATTGATGAAAAGGTCTTGTTAAGACCCATGATGTAAAATTGTAATATTCAGTCATGTAAGGACTTGTCAATTTGTAAACCCACTTGGTTGGGTAGCTGAGTCATGTTTGTAAACCCACTTGGTTGGGTAGCTGAGTCAAATTTGTAAACCCACTTGATTGGGTACTTGAGTCTCATATGTAAATCCACTTAGTTGGATATTTGATGTAAGTATGAGTCATTGGTGATAGAAACTTCATAGGGTCATGTACTTCATTGAAAATATGTTTGAAGATTCAGCATGAACTCAGGGGGAGCTTGGTCACTTCAGTATACATCAGATCTGCAGAACGCTTCTTCTACATGAGGAGAAAAGGGGGTGAGTGTGTTGGTTTTGATCCGCCCATTGCCCTTGATGTCAAAGGGGGAGAGTGTGTTGGTTTTGATCCGCTGGTTTTGCCCTTTGCCATTGATGTCAAAGGGGGAGAGTGTGTTGGTTTTGATCCGTTGGTTTTGCCCTTTGCCCTTGATGTCAAAGGGGGAGAGTGACATGGTGTTTGATGAAGTTATGATGTCAAATAATTGGAGAGAGTGACATGGTTTCATTATATTCTTAATGTACCTATCTGTTGTGGTAACCAAACACCATCGTGGTTGCCATCAAGTCCAAAGGGGGAGATTGTTGGAAATATGATGCAGAGTGTTGTCCTTGATGGCAACCCACTGAATGAAGATGAAGACATGCGACTGATGACATGTGTTGTCCTTGATGGCAAACCACCTGATGAAGTTATTCTTGACTTGATGGACTTGGTAAATGATGTAAATCTGATGTGATATGATGTTTGTTGACAATATGATGCTGAGTGTTGTCCTTGAAAGACAACCCACTTGATGAAGATAATAGCAACTTACTTGATGAAGTTGTGCTTGATAGAATATGGTTTGATGAACTAAATCTGATGTATCTACAGTGTGTACAGAAGGCAATGAAGAAAGGAATTCAGCATGTGCTAATTCTATGATGAAAAAGAGTATGTCTCTTGGAATACGCGGATTTATCTAGGGAAAGTCGCGTATGCACGCGGGAATAAACGTTCCAAGTCGCGTATGGGCAAAAAGCACTCAAAAAGTGAAAATCCAGGGGCCCGTGGTATTGAAGGCTCATGGTATTGGTTTGGCTCATGGTATTGAAAAAGGGGCCCGTGGTATTGAAGGCTCATGGTATTGTTTTGGCTCGTGGTATTGAAAAAGGATAAACCTATATAAGGAGAATAAATTCATTGTGCAAAACACATGCGTGAGAGAAAGATGTCTGAGCTTGAATGAATACTTCTCTATGAAGTATATCTGTATGGAAAGGGTAAAGGTTTGATGATAGATCTGAATCTATGATGCACCTATGAAGAAATGATGAAGCGGGATATCTAGATCTGAAATGTATCTATATTTGCTAGATCTGTTTATGGAAGGCTTAGATCTGTGATGAGGCGAACATCTAGGCGAACATCTGTCTGAAGGAAAAGGGTAAATCTGAATTGAATATCTGATCTGAAGAAGTATGTTGCTCTATAATGATTGAAGATCTATACGCTACTTCGCCACAGAGGAAGCGCGTATATACGCGGCTTCGCAGAAGAGAAAGCGCGTATGCGCAATGAAATATACACAGAGGTATACGCTGTTTTGTGTGGACGGAAGCGCGTATATACGCGACATCAGTGAAGTGAAAGCGCGTATGCAAACTAGGGTTTGCTGAAGATTGTGGTAAGAAATGTCTGATCTATTCTGCTGTGTTACTGCTATCTGTATTCTACAGTGCTGAGTTGTCTGTATCAGTTTGGTTGTATGTTTGAGCATAAAAGTATGGAAAGGGTCCAGTATGAAAATTTGATGAAATGTGGCCTGCAAGTATTGTTCTATTGAAGTTGTTGGATCCAGTGTGAAAATTGATGAAACGTGGTCCAAGGTGGTGTTGAGGGTTGTAGCCTTCAGTCAGGGGGTCGTAGCTCCCTTCCAGGTGAGGCTGGTAAACGAGATCGGGGGGTCGTAGCTCCCTTCCAGGAGAGTCTGGTAAACGATATCGGGGGGTCGTAGCTCCCTTCCAGGAGAGGCTGGTAAACGAGTCAGGGGGTTGGAGCTCCCTTCCAGGAGAGGCTGGTAAACGAGCGCAGGTGGGTGCCTGCGTGCTGGTCAAGTCTGTGCAAGCACATATGTTGTAATATGTTTTCTATAATAAAATATTGAAGGCTGAGCAACTGCAGCGGTGGTTTTCTCTCGACTTGGGTTTCCACCTAAAAATCCTGGTGTTCATGTGTGATGCTTTGTGTGATGGTTTATTCTGTTCTTACTGCACATGTTTACTGTTTATAGAACATCTAATGAATGAATGATGGAATGATATAAGTGAAGAACTAAAGGCATAATTAGATCTCTGTGTATACGCGGGTTTTATGAAGGATATCCGCGTGTATACGCTACTTGGCTTCAGCAAAGTAGCGTATGGGTTTTAAGGAATGAAAAGGTAAAAAGTTTTGAATATGCAGAAAATACTGATTCACCCCCCCCCCCCTCTCAGTATTTTTCCCAACATTTCCCTCTGAAGAGCTGCCAATCATAAGCGCGTGCAAGGTGGCGCTACGCGTCGGGCAGAAAAACCTGTTTTGTGACCAAAAAAATCAAAAATGACAAAATTTTCTCCAAATTCCTTGACATTTGGACTGAAGGTCCCTCATCAAGTACCATGCTCAACCAAAGAAGCTTCAGCCAATATTATGCCTTTTCACGCCTCCTCGAAGCCTTCTTCATCTATGTTGCCTGGGGTTAATGTGAAGAGTTTGATGTCTTTGATTTTTGTTGCCAAATAAGTGGTGATATGGGAGGGACTGTGGAGAAATAGGTCAGTGGGAAAAAAGTGGTTCAATCAAGTGAAATTTTCCCCTTGAAAACTTTCTGATTTGACAAATGTGGAGACAATGGGACAGTCACTTGAATTTTTGAGATTTTGGGAAATTTGGGGTTTGGGAATTTTTTACAAATGAAATGGGAAATAGGAATGATAGGGAATGAAGTGACTTAGGGATAGGAAAATGGAACTTAGGAATAAGTGATTTAGGATGTGAGGGGATGTAAGGGGATAGGGAAATAGATTGTAGTAATGAGATCATAGTGAGAGAAGGGAAAGTGATAGGGAATAGTAGGGTTTAGGGATAGGGATAATAGGACTTGGGAGTGAATGACCTTGGGATGTAAGAGGATGGTGTATTTGAGGAGATAATGGGATAATGAGATAACAGAGAATGGGATATGTGGCACAAAATATTTTAAGACACAAACTCAAAACCCTAAGGATAAATTTAAAACAAGGCAATAGGGTTTGCAATTTGAAATTACAAATTCTCATATTCCATTTCAAACTACACCAAACATTGGCAAATAGCAATGACAAAACCTCATAAACTTACTTGAAACATAGAAGATTGAGTCAATTTGAGTTTTTGTGGAGCAGTAGCAAAAATTTGGTGTTCTGGCCCTGTGCGCCGCGCACACAACCCAGTGCGCCACGTACTTTATATGCGCCACGCAGGAACAAAATTACACTGTGAAAAGTGGATATATGCGCCGCGACCTTCACCCAATGCGCCGCGCCATAGACCCAACGCGTAGCACCTTTTTGTAGGAGGATTTTGGAGGCCTTCTCGGTGTCCAAATTGGGTGTGGGATAGCTCGTTGGAAATATTATTGAGTCTACTTTCCAACCCAACTAGAATTGTGCAATTTGGAGTTCATTTTCCTTGTCAAAAATGAAATCTCCCAAGACTGGTCAAAATGAGCAGAATGAGGCTTCCTCAAGGCAGAGTGATGTTGTAGTCAACTTTGGAAGGTCTTCCTCAACTTCAAATTGAGCTCATGATAGCTCATTGGAAAGATATTTATGTCTAGTTATCATTTGACTCATCAAGCAAGTCATTTGGCCAACCAAGATAGGAGAAATCGTGACTTTACCAAGGTCACTTCAGAGGTGCATCAATTCTCCTGAGGCAACTGTATTTTTGACATTTCTTTAAAACCATGACACCTGTGTAAAGCTTGAAGGAGGTTTTTCTTCCTTGGCCTATTTTGGACAAAAACCTCTCTCAAGTTTCCAAAATTAATCTTTTATTTTTCAGAAACATCATTAGAGTAAAACCTATCCTGATGTGTGGAACAAGGAATTTGTCGAAATGAAGTGAAATGAAGGGGATAAGGGGCTTCTAAATTCTTGAGAAAATTTTTGGAAGTAGAGAGGGATGTTAGAAAGCAGGGAAAAGTGGAATCTCAGAAATTGAGTGAGGGGAAGGGGTCCAAAAGGGCAAAACACAGGCCTAGCCTAGAAAATTGCCAAGTTGTAGCAAGAAACTAGGGTTTGTGCAAAAATGAGGAATTTGGGGGATCTTAGTGATGGGAAGTGTTTAATAAGGTAAATTAAGGATAGGGGAAGGTGTATGAACATTAGGATACAAGTTTGGCTGATGATTTGACCATCCAAGAGAAATTACCTCCAAAACCCTAGGAGAGGGAAATGGACCTTACCTAGGCACAACTGAAACATGAACAAGGTGTAAAATGACCCATTGGAACTTGACATGATGATGACATCCCTCTGAATGATGGTACACTTAGCTGAATGATGACATGGACCAACATTTGGACAACTTTGACAGGAGTAAAAGCAAACCCTAGACCTAATACCTAGTGACCAAATTTTACTTGAAGACTCACTGAAATGACAAAATTTGACCTTGACACCTTAAAATCACCTTGTAAGAGCATGTTTTATCACTGGAGGAAGGCTGCAAAAACTGACACTAACACCCCCTAAACCTCTGTTTTCATCACCTTTTCCCCTTCTACAAATGCCTCTAATTCCTCACTTACCCTTTAAATCATCCCCAACCCCCTTTTAAACCCTTCAAATTCCCTTTATTTGGTGTAATAACCCCATTTTCTCCCTACAAAATCCCTTTTCTGGCCTTAAAAAGCATTAAAATTGGGCCAAAATCACTCATTTTACATATAACAGGCTAAGCCCCTTTTCGGCCAACCCCTTAACCATTTCCCCACATGACCCGCACCCAAAACCAAGTGCTTAAGGCCTAGGCGCTAATCAGAATCGGAAGATGTCAGGAGCGCATTTTCTTGTTAAGGAGAAATCTTCCAATGCGAGGAAGAATTATGTTGTTGGTCTCGGAAGCAATCCCAGCCGTTGAACTTCCAAGATATGACGACCCACACATGTTTCATTGTGCCCCGATCTCCACCGTCGATTCACAGTTTAATCCAACGACCATCGTTGCACCGCCTTCATCGCCAATCAGAACTTTCCATTATGCCACCCTCTCGATGCCCCAATTGGCCGATCCTCGATTAAATCTGAGTAGTCTGCCCATTCTGATCCTACGGCCCAGATTCCTTCTTGCTCCGCTCCGCTTCCCTGATTGGTCACCCTCTGACCCAATCACAACCGTCGATTTGAAGCCGATCCGAAGGTCAAGAGCCAATCGCTCCTTCACCCATCAGAGATTTAGCCCCTGCCCCATCCACTTCTGATTAGATCCTGACCATCCATCCTATTTGATCTGACAGCTCAAATCACTCCCGCTCACTAACCACATCATCCGCCTTTGTTCTCTCTCTCCAGATCCCGATTGTCCATCGCATGGATCAGACGGTTCACAAAGAAACCACCTTCAGTTGGCCCCCACTCTACTGTCCACGCTCTTTTCTCGTATCGTGCTCCTCCACCGCCATCATATCTCTCAATCCCAGATCCAATATCCCACATCAATATCGCGCAATTTGGGCGTCTGAAGTCTAACATTTCAAATTTACGCGATATGGACGGTTTTTTGAAGCCACGTGTCAGTCGAGGACCCATATCGCGTTCAAAAAGGGAAAAAAACATTCTTCCCTCTTCACCGCGCGATACCAATGGTTTTCCTTCCTAAAACCACTTTTCCTCCTTGTCCCCACAAACTCCATCAGTCGATCATAGTCGTCCATCTAAGCCAGATCAACGGCCCACAATGCATCTCGCACCCCATTCATATTTTTCATCACGTGACCTCAACATTTCATTGCAGCATCTCAACCGTCGATCTCCTCCTAAGATCTGACGGTCCATATCAAATCGCCCTCCGCCCATGACCGGGTCCCACCATCTTAAGCCCATTTCATGTGTTTTCATCGATTTCCCTTTGTAGTTTCGCCTATGGTCAAAATTTCATGTTTACATTGGAAATCATTTTTCTCCGCTCACATTAGAACTTTAATGTTTTATGTTAAATTTTATTGCATTTCGCCCAAATTCCAAAGTCATTATGTTAATTAATCCCCACCGTCGATCATCGCTTCCAGATCTGATCGAACGGCCCATAATCGTTCTTCCACCTAACTTCCATCAGAGCGTCGTTTCGCCATCTGCAGTGTTTTTCACCATTTCCTCCACTACAGCCATTTTTTCCATAGTTGCGCCACCGTTCACAGTGAATCTTCCACCACCTTCCCTGGATTTTATAATAAGTTTATTGTATTGTGTAGGGTTTCACCAGAGTGATGAATTCACTCTGTTTTCCATAATCACAGTCACTGTGACTAAAATTGCAGAGTGAATTTCACAGCAGCGGCCAAATGAAACAGAAGAAATAGATTTAAGGGATTTGGGCATGTTAATTGAACACTTATCACCTAATCCCGTGTTCAAAGAATTAAGGTGCAGCTTGAAGATTAAAAGAGCACATGAAACAAACCATATCTTCTTTTCAGCATTAGCAGTACATTTTCTCAGACAATACGCCTCCGACAGAAGTCTCCATGCCTCCCCGGGCTCCCAAAAGCCATTTCACTGACAGAAAGCTTCCAAATACTGTCAGGACAACAATAATGGAAGCATGGAAACCTAGAAGACCTTCAGTCACCTTACTTGCTTCAGAAGACAAAACAGAGTGCCTTACAGCCAGAAAGGACTTTAAAGAACACATCTGATGGTCAATATCAACCCGACAAAGACTCTGAACCAGACTATAGAGTACAGCGCAGAGCTATTAAGCAGAGTGGGCGTGGATACTTCCTCCACTCTGTCTTAATGAATCCATTAAATTCACATCTACCCCTGCTATTATTCATTCTCCTATAAGAACTCCTGAAGAACATTTTGTTGTGGTTGTTGTTGTTGTAGTTGCAGTTGTAAGGTTTCATTTAGCTGTTAGAATAGTTTTGGAGGAGAGTAGCTGAGTAGTTTGTAATGTAGTAGGCTAGGAGGAGAAATTTTGGATTGTAATCAACCATTGAGCTCAGTGTATGTGACTGGTTTTTCACATCAATTAATCAAGAAAATTTCACAGGATCCTGGTCTATATTACGGGTGATGTTTCTCTTATTGCATTTTTTATTTACATTATTTATGTTGTCCATTTACTTCTCTGGTAAGCATCAGAAATCTAGCTTAGGTTATACCCTCGCATGGTACCCTAATGCTTCTTCTCTCCTTACCTTTAATGTTTTCTACTGAACGTGAATCTAAGAGAAAATTCATATAATTTAACCAGTGAAGATCTTGATCCAAACCATTCTTCCTGATGTGTGAATTCGGGGTTTGTTGCTTATTTGTTCTTGTTGGGTTTAAACTGGAAGAATTAGGATATCGGGGATTTAGTGTGAGCCCTGTCCACTGGGGTATTTTCCAACATATTGGCCTTTCAAATATCTCTTGAGCTCGTGTCAAAGCATTGAAGGTTTAAAGTCCTTCTCTGACCTTAGGCCTAGTTCTGTGTTTTAATCTTATGTATTTTCTCTTTAAGAGTATGTTGAAGCAGATATGGAGTTAGATGACCTATGGTCTGATCTTAAGCTACCCTTTGTGTCTCTCCTTCACTCCTTATTGTTCCATTTCACCATCTATCTAAATGATCCTTTAGTATAGATGACTTACCCTATGAAAGCCTTGGCTAGTTGTTTGCAAGTAATCTCCTTTCATGACTCCATAACCCAATGGATGGCACATTCCTAACCTATCCTCTCTTACCGAAACGTCGTACTGCTTTGCTCCTTTCCTTCCATTACCTTCTCAGTTGATGATCTCATGGTCAACCCAACAACCAACCGAATCATTTAAAACCCCCCTTTGTGCTTCATACCTAGCCTAATACCTCATTTTGAGCTTTCAAAGACATATCATTCTTTGCTTTATTTGGAGAGATCCCTCTCCGGGTCTAGGAGGGCTAGATCCTAGGGCCCCAAAGTGGTTTTTATGTTGTCTCATATTTTGGTCTTGCCATTCTGGCCAAAACATGGGAAACCCAACAAAAAGTTCCGTCAAAACCTCTGTAACCATAAACGGATGTGGTAGCATATGTTTTTTTGACAATTTTGGTGAATTTTATAACACTAAAAACCTCCTTTATAACCTCCGCTAGAGGGTCTTTTCCTTGTAGTGTTCTAATGTTATGATAGTTTATGTGTTGAGTATGGGTATCCCTCCCCCAAAATTCATGTCAAAGATAAAAATATATATCATGATGTAATGTATTGTAATTGATGCAGGTCATCGTCTACTTTAGATCCTACTCATCACATCATACAACATATCATTCAAAATTATCACTTTTGACTTCATGCTTTAGAGGGCGGCTATTACAGGACAATTTCGGCATCACTCCCAAAACCTAGATCAATATAAATTAGGGTCTATCATACTCTAAATCAGTTGCTACATACCCTAAACAAGTCATCCCATTGATTTTTTTTTTCCATGAAAGTTTCATTGCTTGGATGGGTGTTGAAGTGTTCCATTGAGCCATCAACGCACTGCTAGATTGCAGTAAGTAATTTGCAGAGCATCTACTCCCATGCAAGGAAGCGTTACAGAGAATTTAGGCCCACTTTACAATGCGTTGGTCGACTCGGAGTGAATTTTTCATAGGATTCTAGGAATCTTCCCACTCTCCAGTGGCTTGTAGAATTTGTTCCAGCTATCACATCATATGATAACATCGAATATGGACAACATGGAGCCATTGAACCTCTTATCCTCCTATTCCATTGAACAAAGAAACCTTTTCATCCGTTTTTGGAAAAGCCATTCAATGATCCATTAATGTAAAACTACCTTCACTACTTATAAATTGAGCATTGATCATAGTGAACAAAGGTGCAAGAATTTGAATTAGTAGAGTTATGTTGGTGAAGTCACAACTCTTCAAGGTCATTTTCATGTAATGTTATAATGTTGGAGTGATGCTATTGATGTGATGAGGATAGGACTCAAGGTAGAGCAAGTTGACATTGAATCGATCCAACTGGTTGTAACTTCTCGTTCTACTTCATAATAAAGAAATTTTTTCATTTCCTAATACATTGTGTCCATGATGTTATATGTGTATTTTCAAATATAATCGATTCAGTTTTACTAAGATGAATAGATCATATGCCTTTATGTTGATTTATGTCTTCTATTTTCCATTTTAGGTATCAATCAAGTGAGCTCAATTTGATTGAGAGCGACAGAAGTGAGAAAAGGGAGACGAGGAGTAGCGAAAATATAACAAGTAGGTTTTCTTCTCTCATTTATTTATCTTAAGGAAAAAGTTGAATGTCTTTCCTTTGTTGTTCTAAGTGCGACCACCACACTTAGGGAAACATATCTATCTATAGGTTTTATTTCCATAAAACACCAAGCATGCACCAAATATACATAAGCGAGAAAAAAACAGGATCGGTAATACATTCATGACAACATATTGATGACAACACCATAAGCACTTCCATGGTGACACCACTTCCACCTTGGCCAACACAACGCGGATGCTTCAACCACATATAGACCACAAGGATACTAAACACATATGCAACCAACATAAATCCGTGATCAACACACTACCCATCCAGTCCAAGACTTGAACCATGCTCTGATACCACTCTGTGGTATGAGATATGAACCAAATAGAACGGGAACTAGACACCTACATGCATAACAAATGCATATACAACCATGATCAATGCCATGAAACTGAAACAAGAACACATATAACATAAGTATGAGGAACACATATGAAATCAACATAAATTCACTATCAACACACACAGCCCAAGGAGAGTGCAACTTGGCTCTGATACCTCTCTGTAACACCCTCTTCCCACAACTACCCAAGTAACCGGCTAATCGGGGTAAACATGAGATGAGAGGCTACTAATATGAGATTAAACCTTCTAGATGACCTTAAGGAAGTGGAACCCACGGAAACACAAAAAACACATCCCAAATTGCATCATTGACACCCCCGAGAGGTTACCCAACCTCCCAAGGCTCTGTTCCTTGACTCAAAACTGATTTTTTTCCCCCTTGAGGCTGAGCCATGGGCACATAAGAGAAAAATAGTGGCCCTAAGTTCTAGAGCTACAGGCTAGCCTTGACAAGGTAGTGGCCCAAGTTCAAACAACAACTTTCTGGGCCCAGCTCTGAGATTTGTGCCACAAATTCAGCCCCTGCGCCCAGGTTACTTCCCAGAACTTCCTGTAAATCCAGGAGAGGGTAAATAACATAGAAACAAACATATGGAAGCAATCAAATCATTAGGAACTCATCTGACCCTATCCATCCATGACAGAAATTTTTTCAAACATGTCACAGACATAGCATCTACATGCATAAACAACAGATTTAAAAAAAATGGGTCTCTTTCTTATCTAAGAATGGCTAAGAAGCATTGCTCCCCTACGTCATAAGCTACCATATAATCAATTTCACCATAGATACATGGGATAATCATTTACAGGAAAAAACATGAATATATCCATACATCATCATTAATCAAATACATGCTTGTAACCATCATATTAACAACATAAATATAATGGATACAATAACAATAAAATCCATAGATAAACTAGTATATTTTGCATACCGAACACTGGAGAAATGAGATTTTCATTAGTGAATTTAAGAACCAACTAAAGATTGGACTTCCACGTTCCACCCGACCATAGATTGTCTAAGCCAAATCTACTTCAGCCAATCACCCCCGTGCCATATTCCAAGCATGAATGTGGGACTCATAACCAACCGAAAAAGAAGCAAACTGATCTGAAATAGGTGGCTAACTTGTTTTTTTGTGCAAGCACATTCTATTCCATTTAAACGACTTAAGGATTGTGCTCATACATCCAATTGTGCAAAAAAATTCTTGTGTCAACTTTATGTGTTTTTTTTAGTGCTTTATGTGTAGGAAATTTTACAATTATTTAAGCTAATTAAAGGCATGAACAACAACACATAATTTGCAGAAAAATTAGCCATCAACTCCAAACATCAAAACAATAAAGGAGCTCACTCTCAACACTTGGGCTACGTCTCCTTGAGCCTCCATCAATGGAGTAGGCTCTTTGGGATTAAAATGGTCAAATTATTTTACAAGATGATGCTCAACTCCATTTTTTTTTGTAGACTATACCAATGGGATCAAAATTCCAAAGGACCCTTAGATTGATTGTTCAATCACTGGAAATGGACCATGGCTCCCTTGGGCATGATCTCTTCTACTGGTGGCCTTGAGCTTCCCTGGACTATCCTATGGAAAAAACACATAAAGAAGTATTAATCTGCTCCTGAAACCTATCTCACTATCTCCATAACATTTCAATCATCCAAAATGCACTATTCATCCTCTTAGAATGGTCTCTGGCTCCTCTGGCTATGCATCCAACACCTGGTGGCCCTAAGCTCTTTGGAACTTCCCTGTAGCAAAATCACACTTAGAAGTCTCCAAACATTTCTGAAATTTGCACCAATGGCTTCAGAAGTTCCAATACAGTAAAAATTGACTATTCATTTCTAAAATTTGCCTGAGTGATCTCAAGATAGAGCACATTTAATTTTTGCCCAATATTCTCCACCAAAATTGGAAAAACTCCAGTTAAGACTGCTAAAGATAGCAAGTCCACCAAATATGGTGCACTCTGCAAAATAGTCTTCCAGATTAATTGGCGCTTAATTAAGTGATAAGCGCAGCTAGTACACAGATAAGCACAGATTTAATTTTACGCGCATTTAGCGCCAATGACAGGTTATTGTGGATAAGTGTGGATTAACATAATTAAATTACGTTTTAATGGCATAAACCTTGTTAAAAAATCCCACTGAATTTTCCATTTAACTCCTGGTTCGAGCGCTTGGGTGTATGGGGAGGGGACCAGCCCACCCCCTCCAAACCTCCAATGGACGACATGCCAAACTTTAAGAATAGGTGTGTTCGCATAACAATCAAGTCCCCTTGTTGTGGCTTAACAGTTAAAACTTTGGTGTGTGGGGGCGGATGTCCCAGGTTCAAAACTCGACCTTGATACCCTTTCGAATCTTTTTCCATGTATCGTCGTGGCATTTAAATTTACACCAACTTATATAATGCATAAACTTTGGCACTATTATAATATCAACAAACCATTGGATTATACGTGGGCTTGGCTTATGTTTAAGCGTATGCATATATTAATAACCAATGAAACCATATGATATTTGATTCAAACTTTGTTTTAAATTAATATTTAATATATATATATATATATAATTAAAAAAACACAATTTCCAGCTTAGAATCATTAGGGAATTTTAACCCATATAGATCAAACTAGCGAATTTGAAAGTGCCACTTGTCATAGCCTCATTGGCAGAGATATGAAGAATATTCCTGAACATTCATTTTTGTTGACTAGGCTGCCACATCATCCATGTACCTGTTCTGCCCATTTCTTTCTCTGTTTTGGAAAGCAAACAACAGACCATAACTTACTCATACGAACTTGATGAAACGAGTTGCGTCGGAATCTTGGTGATGAACTCTATCCAATCGTTTAGTTCTAAAAAAATTTTGAGTACTTTGAATTTTTAGCTAATTTTAGGCCCTAATCCAAATTCTGATTACAAACAAGCGTGAGTGCTACCAGATTTCTCTTCCTACACTGTGAGGAATTTGAGTGTCACCTAGTCTCTCATGCTTTACCATAACCCACATTTTGATCCAGGGGGCACTAGGCCCTACACTAAGACCCTCTCTCTAGGCTTTATCATACATCTCATTCCGAGACTACTAGGCCCAACAGAGATAAATCCACCTCTTGGCTTTACAATATATTCTGCCATTCACCGGCAAAGATTGCTAGGCCCACCGAGACACACAATTTGGCTTTACCGCAACCCATCGTCTAACTCAAGGGTTACTAGGCCAGTGGCTTTACCATGATCCATATTCCAGTTTAGGGGCCGTTAGGCCATTTGTTTCTCATTTTGGAGATCCACCCCACTCAACTTCGAATTCAATCCAGCCATCCAGCTCAACCGAAGTATGAGAACCCATCTCATCAAGGCTACACGAAAATGGAAAGGCTTGGCTGAAAACACTCTCACACCTAACAAAACCCATGTCAAGATAGCAAAGAACCACATGTAATACCATGCATATCAAATCTAGCAAGGAAATCACACATGAAAATCGATACCTGCCAAGAATCATGTTGTAGTTGATTGATTTCTGCTCCTTCTTGCTTGCTTCCTCATTTTTCCTTCTTTCCTGCCTTTCTTGCTCAAATGCCAAAGTGCTCCAAAACTCTAAGAGAGAGAGAGAGAGAATAATGAAAGAACTCCAAAACTGAACTAACCAAGTCCCTTCCCCACTGATCCTCAGAAACCTTTTTATTAATTAGGCCTCCAATTTCTTCATTTTCTATTATTTTCCTTCAATTTCCTCCTCACATGCAACTTGTGACTTTTCACCTTCATTTTCTCTTAATGTCCATTATTTTCATAAATAAAGTGGCAATTAATGCCTCATGCCTTTCCAAAGCATTTGCCTTTGCCTTTGCCAATTTCCTTACCCATAATAAATAGAAGGAATGCCCACTAGGATGTTTTGCCCACCATTCAGCTTGGAATATGTGTCCTATCATCGCGGTCTTATATATTTTTACATGAATGTTTTTACCAAGGCTATTACATTGGCCTAGGTCACACCAACACTTAACATGGTTGGATTTTTTCCCACGGAGTTTTGAGCCAATGACCTTCACATCACAGAATGACTTAACAATACACCCCATTATTGAGGCATTTTTCCAATTAATTTTACCTAAAATCTAGCATATATTTCTTAGAATCATAAATTTGAATTTATAATCTACATAATCTAAGTAACTTAAAAGTTTTTCAACAGTGTGTCGGGTCTTGATTAAATGGTAATGAGGCAAACTATTATGGCATTCATCACAAATTCAATTCCCATTCAATTCCCTTCCTCAATCAAAATGTTATATATCAACATACTAATAAAAATGTAAAAAGATATAATCCTACCAAACTAAAAAAATTAAAAAATTAAAAAATTTCAACACCATATCCATTTTATATTAAAAAATACAATTTAAAACACAAAGGATCACAATCTTTTCAATATGGTATCATCTAATTCAACTTTAAAAAATCACAAACTATATTCCAGAAATTGTATCACCTAACTGCGACTTTAAAAAATCATAACATATATTCCCAAAATTGTATCACCTAATTTCAACCTAAAAGAAATCGTAACCTATATTAGTTACACTGTCCTTTTTTATTCGTACATAGAGAAATGTGCACAAATTATTAACATGCGTACGTTATTAAAACATGCCAGTTCCTTTAAATATGGCTTGGAAGGGTTCAGAAACAATTTAAAAAGATTGCATGTGTGTACCGACATAACAAAGCTACTTTACAAGGAACGTGTCTGCATCACAGCTTTTTTTCCACTTTCCATGGCAAGATATGCTTTAAAAGCAAGCTTCCTACATCAACCATTTCAGCTTCAGAATTCCCCTTTTATATATAAAGTATACTTTATATAATGATAAGCCTGGTGGTGATGAAGTTCTTCATTGATATTTGAGTACCTCTTCCAATGGTTGACACCTCTTCCAATGGTTGATGGGTGTATTATATTTTATTTTTTCCATCATTGGAGCAGTATTAAGCTTGGTTTTTTAAATAAAATAGCCTAAGTTTTAGTAACAAAGCGTAGATAATTTTAGAATCCCATACCAAATCAATATTTTTTTTGTTCTTTCCATGAACACCCACCAAAAAAATTTCATTGTTATGTACTCATTCCCTGAGTATCCACTAAAAATAACAGTTAAAAAAAACAAAAATAAAGTAAAAAAACAAAAGTAAATACACATTGCTAGAGATTTCGGGAATGATGTTAGAGATTTAGGAATAAGACTGTATAGTGTATGTGATCAGTCTAAATGGAAACTTTATCCATCATTAAAACCAAAATAAAAACATTTTTTTATAAGATACCATAACCTAAATATACTAACAATTTGAAACTACCAAGGGCTCCTTAGTTATACTTTTTAGGAATAGGTAGACATAAGAAACAGTATTTAAGTGGCATAGAAGCAGCTATTATGATGGTTTTCTTGTTTACTAAAACAAATGTCAAAACAAAACAAGACATAGACAGATCAGCTTTATAATCTTGTTGTGTGCAGGTTTTGTCAACTATGGAGTGTTGTTTTTTCTTTTTTATATGTTGTGCTGTTGATGTAATTTATCAATGTAGAATATGCATGAAGAACTTTAAGATGTGAATAGTGATTTTTTCTTTTTCTTTTTTAAGAATAATCTTATCTGCCCACCGACCATGATATATTTATAAACATTTTTACTGTAATCCATATATAAACCTTTCTGCCATGAATACTTTGACCCAAAACTACCCAGAATTTTATCCCAAAATTGTTCATGATGTAATGATGTGGCGATAAGTACTTTTTGCCCAAAATTGCCTGGAGTATTGTCCCAGAATTGGCCATAGTTTTATGCCCTTTAATGGTTAATTCAACCAAAAAATATTCCATTCCGATGAATAAAAATCCAATAATAACCCAAAAGCTATGAAAATATAACATGAACATCATCATCTAAAGATGACAATTATTCTTCCAACCATTACAATTTTCCAAACAAATCCGGAGCTGAAGTGTTCATTCAGTTATCAAAAGTGTAATGCTTATCAACAGATACAGAAACTTCCCATGTGCAGCTCAATCCCTTGGGTATAACTACCAAGTCTCCTGCACCTAACTCAACGTATTCAGAGGATCCCTTCACGCAAACCTTTACCTTCCCCTTGACAATATAGCACGTCTCCTCTGCATCGTATTTCAGAGCAAACTTACCCGGTGGACAACCCCACCTGCAAAACACACACACCACACCCCAGTTCAAAATTACACCACACAAAATCTATAAACACAACTAACTTCCTTCACAAAAGTTACAATATTTTTCCCAGCAGTGATTCACAGTATCCAACATAAATTCATTTCAACATCAGATTTATTCATAATTAATAAATGCATCAAATTTTATTTTGAGCAGAATATATGTGGATTGCAGATTTTTGGAATATACCAGAATCTACTCTCAGATTCCTGGAATATATCAAAATCTGATCATCAAATTTTGTGCTGAGTTTATCTGGATTACAGATTCCTAGAATATACCGGAATTTAATCATAAAGATTCCCAAAATTTGTTTGACCACTCTTATAATGATCAGATTGTAAGATATTTCTCATGACAATCAAATCATGAGATATCCCTAAAATCTACCGTCCACATATTCTGTGTATGACGCAATTCAGTGAATATCCAATGTTGAGTCTCGTGTGATCTTTCTAATGAGAATGAGTTTTTGGACCAGAATGTGCCTATTCCTCCAGCTGAACCTCTGGCGCTGACTGCCTTTCCTGAATCTAGTTTCCACTTTGTGTTGCTTGTGTTTAGAAGGAGCTCTCCTTCTATTTTTGTCTCTTGGAGCATGAGAATGTCTGTGGTTTCCATTTTCAACAAATCTTTGACGGCCTCTGCCTTTGAGGGATTCCCCAGACCCCTGCAGTTCCAAGAGACCAACTGCATCATTTACCGCTTATAGGGGTGGGACCACCTCCCTTTGGAACCCTTGGTCTAGTATTCCTCCCGAGGGTCATCTCAATGGTGGCTTGGTTATCGATGGTTTTTTGTCTTTCTGTTTCTTCTTCCCTGTTTTCCCTGTTTGATTTCCTCCCTACTTTCTTTAATGGCCTTTCGGAAATCTCATCATCTTAAGAGCCCACATTTTCAAAGTTCTTCTTTTTTTTAGTAATGTCTGCATATGAAGGGGAAGGAGTATTGCCTAGGAGCGGGTTTGGAGTGTTACCTGTATCCGGAGAATCTGTGTTGTTCGGTTGAGGAGGACCTTCCAGCTCTGCTTCTGGAGGATCTGACTGTGATTTGAGAGATTCAAAGGGGTTTTTATCCGCCTCAATGCTGATGGCTTCGTTGCTTCCTGTGATTTGGGTACTTGCACTTTCTTGCCCTTATTTGTTCTCTGTTTCTTTGCCTTTGTTTTTATTGGGCTGCCTATTATTTATTGATTTCTTTACTTGTTTCCATTGATCTCCTCTTTCTTTCTTTGTTGTCTCCTCATTTCTTTTCTTGCAGTATCTTGCGAAGTGTCTGTATTCGTGACAGTGTCAGAATTTGAAGGGGAGCTGCTCGTAGTCAAGTTCCTGGATATGTGTCCAATCCGCTACCAAGAGTTTTATCGCTTCTGGTAATCCAATTTCTAGGTCGACCTCTACACATATTCGGGCGTAGGGTTATTGATCCTTCCTCGGCGCTTGATCTATGTATCTGCCAAGAGCGTTGCCAATGGATTGCAATGATCTCTAATTCCAGTAGTGTAATGGAATGTGAGGGAGACGCACCCATACAGGCACTTTCGTGGGCACGTCCTTAGCAGGGTCGAAATCAGGCGACCATTTATTCAAATAAAGCCCTTGAGGGCCCATGAAGTACGACCCGTTTCTGAAAATCAGGCTTCTGTCTTCAGTGTTGTCAAACACAAAAACAAAGAACTCTTTTCCCACGAAGTGACTTTTTATACCTTCAGTGACCAGCAGGATCCAGTTCCGTTTGACCCACTCTTCGACAGCTTTCGGAGAAGGCCATAGACCAGTGAACTGGCCGATGAGACCTTTGTTCGCAAGGTTCAGTGTTGTTTGACAGGTTTCTTCCATGGGCAGGGACACCGTTGGGATATTGTCCAGCTTTTTGACAAACTTCTGCTGGGAGGCAGAGGACTGCCGCTTTCTGGAGGCCGCAATAAGAGATCTAAAAGCTTCCAGCTCGGGAGGCGGGGGAGGAGGGGCCTCAGAGCCGCCTCCAAGCTCCATGGCGAAGGAGGACTAACGGAAGAGGAGCACGCCTACTAGGGCAGCAGCAAGGCGGCCATAGACGCACTCAAAGGATGAAACCGGCCAGAAATGAAAGGGAGGGCGCAAGGAGAGTGAGCCAGCCCTGTGCGCCACGCCCAACCAATGCGCCGCGCAAAGCCAAAACAAAGACCACCGGATGCGACCCAGTGCGCCGCGCACACCTAGTGCATCGCGCCGGCAGCCCTGAGCGCCGCGCATTGCAACAAAACCCAAAACCTAGAAAATTTGCAGAGCGCCGCACAATCCCTTCTTTCAGATTATGAATTATATAACCTCATGACTTCTTATTGGAAGCAAGTGTTAGCAACAATTACTCAACCGATTAAACTACTCTCAAAACTAAATATTAAAAATAATAATTTAGAAACCAATTAAATTAAAATAAATAAATATATTAAATATTTAAAAAAATTATTTACAAATAATAAATATAAATTAAAATAAATTAATATTAAATTGTTTTTCATGAAATAATGTAGAGTTTTTTATTTGATTCGATTTGTTAATATGTTCTGAGTTGTATGTAGAGTTTTTTTATTTGATTCGATTTGTTAATATTTTCTGAGTTGTATTCGTTAGTATACTATGGCATTATTCTATATAAGAAGCCCTTTGATGGTTTATGCTCGTGTATGATTCGTTGCTATTGAACAAAGGATTCATGAGGAAAGTCGAAAGTCTTGACTTAGTGATTGTTTGTGTGATAATGAGATAGTATATTATCTTTTTATTTATCTTGAATGAACAATAAACGGAAGAAGGGAAAGTCTCCAATTCTGACTTTTATGTGATAATGAGATAGCATATTCTCTCTTCATTTATCTTAAATAAATAATAGAATGAAGAAAAAGGAAGGGTGGAGTTTTACAATTTTTGTATCTCATTTTTTCTTTTTCAAAAGATGAATTGAGTGAATTTATTAAAGGGAATTTTATGGTTATATGAGAAAAAATTATTATTCAAAGGTAACATGCTAAATTTAAGATTATGTTAATCAACACTTTAGGAAAGATGTGATTTTATGTTAAATTTGGTGATATTAAGGTTGTCAAATGATTTTGTAATGATTTTGTAAATGTTCATTCCTTGTAGCATTATTGTAATAAGTGACTAGTTTGGAAATATTGAAGGCTAAGACAAACATTATGAAGGGAGGTGCACTACTATATTCATTTATAGACTAATGCATGAAGAATCATGAATTGTTTGGGCATCTCAATCACATTGGGTTTGGGTTATGTTATCACTCAGGTTTTCCTTGAAGTTTTGGAAAAGGAAAGTATACCCGAGGTAACCACAAACCAACCTTCAGATGTAGAATCTAGCCAATCTGCATCCAGAGAGGGCTCTCTCTTTATGATCTATCTTTGTTCTTAGAAAGTTTTAGGCTAGTTATAAATCCAAGAGTTTGTTTGAAAATGGTGGAATTCTCCAACTAAGGGCAAGGTTGAATATTTTCAGGCCATTGGGCTATGGAGTCAAAGGATGGCTTTACTGGATTTCTATTCTACACACAAGATGGCTTTGCAGAGCAAGATAGCCAAACAAAGAACAATTTTTCGAATTTAAAGTGAATAGAATGGATTTTTGAAGGGATGAAAGGCAGTTAAGAATCTTTCAACATGTTCAAAAGAAAGAAATGGAATGATTACAAATAAAGAGCAGTGAAGAATTCTTTACTATAGTAATCAAAATGTTTAAATTAGCGAAGCAAGAGCATTTAAGAATTCGTTGCTTATAACCAATCTAGAAGAAAACATTTTAGAATAATCACAACTGAACTCAGAGTACAATTAAGTAAATTCCGATTTATTCTTTTATGTCAATTATTTAGAAATGGACACAATGATATTATAAACAGATATAAAACTTAAAACATAGGATAGAAAAGACTTATTGAACTGTAGTCGGACACATGAATCCTGCAAAAAGTCTTGAGCTTCAAATCATCATCCAGCAAGCCACAAAGAATTTTCTCCAAAACACTTTTATTCCAAAAAGTCAATGTTACAACAAAGTAGAAGAATCCACCCAAAATACTTCCAAGAGTGAAGTATTTATACAAACTCTAAACTAAAATATCTTGAAAAAATATCAAGATTGGTTCACAAATCTCTCCAACTATTTTACATAAATAGAACTTAAGTAAAGGACACTCAAACTAATACATCTATTTGGCACTATTTTTGATGGATAGGTGATTACAAAGAGGATAATTTGAATTTGATCCAACTCTTAGTTGATGATGAGGCATCTAAGTCACTAACTGCTTCCTTTCTTTGTGCAATTCTGCTCCAACAATTATGAAAATTTGGGTTCCAATGATACCTTTATATTTCTCGATCCGTAATAGATATGTAAAGAGTGAAAGAGGTTATTGTAGATAAATGTGTTGGTGAGCTAAACCTCTTTCACTTTCCTAACATTCCTCTCCAGCTGTGCACAATAGGCTCTGCAAAAAGATGTGTAAAACAGAGTTTTACAGAGTCTGAAAAATAGCCTCTAAAGATGTGCATGTATCTCTCAGTCTGAAATCAATGTGAAAAAACTGAGATAGGTTTTTGTATATGGGTCTCGTATGAACAACAACCTCCTTCAGTTTTGTAAAATATATTTCTTATTGGCCACAATATTCTCTGCAAAATGATGACTTAACAGGAATTTTCTGTAAAAAATGCTTTCCAACATTGTTTAATATTTCCAAAACCATAATGGCTGTTAGAAAAGTGAGAGAGGTTTTTGTAGATGGCCCTCTTAAAAACATAAAACTCCTTCAAGTTTTCAAAATTCATCTTGGATTGATCACACTAGTTTCTGCAAAACTATGACTAAAATATGCAATTTCTGCAAAAATGTTCCTTCTTGTTGTATTTTTCATCTTTTCACTTTTTTGTTCCTTTGACTGTTTTACTTTCACTTTAAATGAAAATCATTGTTGGTGAAAGTATTTTCATCTCTTTTTACCATTTTACTACCTCTATATTTACTTTTACTGTTTACCTTTGACCGCTCTGTAACTTCAGTTTAACTTTCACTTTGACTTTTACCTGATACACTTTAACCACTGATACTCTTTAGCTGTTATGCTTTCTAATCTTTGTTTGAATAGATTTGATAAAAATCTTGGAGTAAAAAAGTCTTATGACTAGTATTAAGACTGTTTATCCAAGGATGTGATCTTCTGATCACCTCTTCAGGGGACAATTGAGTAGATTTTTCAAGCAATTCCTCAATGGACAAGGGAGTGAGGTTTTGACCAGGTTCAAAATGGAGCATCATTCAAGGCTACAGGAACTCCCATTTTGGTTCTTGTGGATTCAAAATGAAAATTTGGCTAATGGTGAGGAATTGAGTAAATTCACGGGAAAAATAGGTCAATTTGCAGATTTAGTAATTCAAGTATAGTTCTCAGGGTCACGGAATGAACTAGTAATTAATTCTAACTCTGTTTCAGTGAAGGAAAAAGGAAGGCCGAGATTTCAACAGAGTTCAGTTTGAATTTAGGGTAAATACCTGTTTTTGGAGAAAACAGCGTTTGGATAGGTGCCGGATAAGGTAGATAATCTTCTGAGAGGCTTATCTGCAATCTTCTTCGAAAGGATAAGGTAAGTGGACTTCATAAATTCGAATTTTGAATTTTTCTGCGTCGAAGGCGTTTTCTTTCACTGGCGTACAAAATGATGAAAAATACGTGAATGTTTTGTTTTATCAGCAAAGTCAAATGGGGGGGAATTTTTATTATTTTTATGGGATGACGTCACTGGTGTACGATGGATGCGTCATGAGGAAATGGACGATAAGTGGTATTTTCCGCACCACCTTTGTGGGAGTTGGTGGTATTAGACGAAATGGCAGCGAATCCATTCAGCGATTGACACGTAGCCGGTGCACTGTTTGGAAACCGTCGACATTTTGCACGTTAATCTTCGGACGGGAGATGGCCAGCAGAAAGGATGTGCGCCGTGGATTTTCGATGGAATGATCCAACCGACGATGGAACGGGGAGATGGCATGGGAGTTAATGTGCGGGCCCAACGGGTTTTCAAAATAATTAACATTTAATTAATTATTATGGGCGGCTTTTGATTGGTGAAAAGGTTGGTTATTAATTAATCCGAGTGATTAATTAATCCCTGTATTATGTGGGCAATCGATCGGGGATTTGGTTTTTAAACCAGAGTTTAGAGTTGGAACTTGAGAACTTTAACTCTAGTTAGGGCGTCGGGTGAAAGGAAAATACCAAGGGGATGGGTTATTTGTTTTTTTTCGTTTAAAACATATAAATATATGTTCAAAACCCTTTTTCTCGTTTATTTTTATTATATGGTAATTAAATTAAAATAATTTAATTAACATAGGGGGCAGGAATAGTCTATAAAGATATGTTTTTAGCCAAAGGGTGTATAATGTGGGAATTTGATTTTATTATATGGGTTTAAATACTTTGGCTAAAAATCTATAGTAAGAGGGTTTTGGGGATATTACATAGGAAGAGTTATACATATAGGGAAAGGTAATTTATATAAGGATTTAATATTTAAAGTTAAATGTTAATATGACAAAGGAACAAGGTAAACTCAAAATACTTTACACAACTAGGAAAGTGAAGATCTCTGAAGTAAATTGTATCATCTCAACTTCAACACTTAAACATAGAATAGAAAGTAATTTTGAGGGATTATTATGGAAATTTGCATGATTTTCCTAAGTAAAATAGAATTTTACTTAGGAAAAGATTAAAAGGGAATTATTATAATGATAAATAACTTCAAGTACTTAGGTCTTTTTGATCATTAGGCCGAGGGTCCGGTCCCTCCAAAAGTCAAGGAAATGCCTTAAGCCCCTTTAATCTTCAAATACGCACTTTGGGGAAATTAGTAAAACTCTTAGGGAAAAAGTGATGTGGGAAGTTAATGATTTTGACTTTGCTTTCTGTGAATTTTCTAATGTATTTTCTGCTTCAGTACTTGTGATGAAAGTAAAGAATTAAACACATTTAGCACCATCACTCATTACATGAAACTTTGCAACACCATCTACCTACCCTATCTACTTTACACTACTATTTTCTCTTCTTTATTAGGGTGCACTTAGACTGGCAAACCCTTATCAATTTTTTTTCTTTTACATGGAAAATCTACCTAAATCTACACTTATTACATCCAAGGGCTCAGATTAAACTGTTGAGCACCTTTATTAACTCTACCTATCTACTTATCTGCCAAGATTAAACTTTTTGGTCAGATATTTATTCTCTATTCTACAACGTGAAATTGAAAAATGAATGAGTTAAGTTTAAACAGTTTGACTCTTCAAAAATTGTGGCAAAAGTTTGACAAGCTGCACACAATTGCTTTATTACAGAAAATAAAATAGTAGTGGCATTTGGATTTGCACACTTTCCTTGGTCTATTTTTGTTTGGGTTTCATTTCTTTCACTTTTTTGACCATTTTATTCTTTTTACCCTTTGATTTTCTTTTAGGATATACCCTCTTTACATTTTTTAAAAAAATTTTGATTTTTTGATTTTTCAAGAATATGGAACACCTTTGCACAAGAAAAATGTTTGAACATATTGCATAGTTCAATCAAGACAATCATGAAAAATGACACCTATTGGTATAGGATTCTAACACTGGCTCCACTTGGGGATGGCTTTTCCTTGTGAAAAGTCAAGAACAGCAGGTCAGATGCCTCAAAATGTCTTCAAACTGAACCATGTAATCTCCTTCTTCTGGTAGCTTTATTGTATGTAGCCTCTCCTAATTAAGTCGAGTTTTTCATCTGATCTCGTAAATGAGCCTTCATTCCATCCACCTATTAGTAACCAGTAGTCTACTTAAGTGAATGAAATGAAGCTTGGGGGGCATTGAAAAAAACCTTTTTCAAGCATGGTTTTCTACGTTTCAAGCTTGTATAAAAATGAAACCACTTTCAAGCACGATTTTCTATGTTTCAAGCTTGTGTAAAAATGAGACCACTTTCAAGCCAGATTTTTCCTTTGTTTCAAGATTGTGTAAAAATGAAACAAACCTATTTCAAGCACAATTTTTCCTATGTTTCAAGCTTGTGTAAAAATGAAACTACTCTCAAGCATAATTTTTCCTATGTTTCAATCTTGTATAAAAATGAAACCTATCTCGATTCCATTTCGGTTATTATTTTCAAGACTCGTTAAACTCATGAAAATCCCAAGCTTCTTTTGCTATTATTTTCATGCTTGTAAATCGTACATGAAAATGCCGAGTTATTTCCGTCTTTTCCTACTCGTTAATTAAATTGAAATTCAGCGATATGAGTACACTTTTATCACTTTTTCGAACTCATTAAAACTTATGAAAAATCGAAACCCTAGAGTGCTCTTTCAGCTCTTTTTAGACTCCCAAAACATGAAAATATTTCTAAGCATTTGTTCTTTCAAACTCGTAAAAGGAATTGAAACGACATCTACTCAGTATAAGTTTAACCTTTTTTCGGACTGAGATAGATTATTTATGAAAAAGGAAAACCCTAGTCGAACATGGCTAGGAGGTTCTCACAAGTATTATTTTATGCTTTTTTGGATCTAAGGGTCAATTTTACGAAAAAAAACTTGTAGAATATTCTTTTCATCCGTTTTTCAAACTCTCTAAACATGAAAAAGAACCAAGTTTTCACTATCGTTAGACTCGTTAAAACATCAAATAACGACAGACTTGTCCATCATGACAAGATCAAGTTTCACCTTCACTAGACTCGTTAAAACATCACATAGTGATGAATTCACCCGAAGGGCAGAATTATACATCAAGCATATGTTATCCTCCTCAAGCTTGTTAAAAAATAAAGAGGTATGGTTAGCAATGATTAGGGAAAATTGGAAGGGGATAAATCACTTTATGGTAGTAAGCCGTTCTTGAGCATGACACTTATTCACTTCATCTCCATTGACTTTTGGGTTGGGTATCTGCTTGATGGTCTATCATACCTATGCTCTATCACACCATCCATCACTTTGGTTTTGGGTCAATCCTTCCAACTCATTAAGTGTTGTCAATATATTCAAGAGAAGTCACTCAGTAATTCCTCATCCTTTGCAATATTGATAAACCTTCATTTCATGATCACAATCCCTGAACATTGCTTCATCAATTAAATTATGTCTCTAAAATAATTACTCTCGTTTTGTGTTGTTGATAGTGGATACAACAAGGCCCTCCTGCGAAGAGTCACTTGCTATCGACATCATCTCATCATCCAGGAATTTGACTTAGAAACAACCGTTCAGTACCTTGGAGCTTGCATACATCAATGGCAGGTTTCTCATTTTCGATGATAGGTTGACATCATAGGCTTTTGACCGAAAAAATTTGTATGGTGTTCGACATAAAATCATCTATTCACACCATGCATAATGTACTGCAGTACCTTGAGATTCATTATCATCATCGCTGGTTTCTCTCGGGTCTTTTAACAACTTACATCATTGGCTAGTAATCAGATAGTGTCTTCCCATGTTCGACTTCAGATCACATATTCGCATGGTTAGACTCATACTTAAGCAATCGAGTGAACGATATAGAAGACCACAGATCTAGTTTCATCGATCCAGGGCTGATATTTCAGGAGTATTACCACATCATCCGTACGATGGTCTTTACATAGATGGTCATCCTATCATGAGTCTATATTAGTAGACGACTTTCCACTACAAGTAAAATACCCTCTAGTGGATGTTTTTGAGGAACCCCTTAACAAAATACCCCAGACATCCGTTTCTAGCGGAGGTTCCTAGAGGAGGTTGGCGGGCAGAGGTTTTTGCGGATGTATTTTGTCCTGTGCTCTTATCACCGTAAAACGTACCGGTGCATTCAACACGAGAAAGCACCGGTGCAGTTAAAAAATTGGCACACCAGACACCGTGTGCTCCGTACACACCTATCGATGTGTTGTATTTATGTAGTGCACTATTAATTTACATAAATTCTGCACTGGCGCCTCATAAAAAAAGCGCGAAAACTGAAACCGCCCAGGTTGCCCTTAAACGCATCGGGTCGCCAACGCACTGAGCCTCCCTGAAATCCCCGCACACTAGCATAGGGTTAAATAAATGAAAAATTATGGCCAAAAAACCGCACAAAACATAGGCACACTGGGAACCATGCGCTCCTAACACACATGCCCGGTGCATCATATTCCTGTACAACACCGATTCCTTACATCTCTACCACACTAGTGTTTCTAAAAAAGTGTACGAAAAAAAAAACCACCTAGTGTGGAATAAATCAAATGCACCAGGGAGCCATAAACCCTGCACATCAACATATGGTTAAATAAAAAAAATTACAGCTAAAAAACCGCACAAAACATTGGCACACCAGAAACCGTGCACTCCGTACACACTCGCTTGATTCCTTTAATCAAGGAAACGCACCGGTGTGTGTCAAATCATCAGCACCGGTGCCTCATAAAAAGCGTGTGGAACAGAAATCACCCCAAGGAAAAATGACAGAAATGCACTAGGGTCCCCATAAACGCCATGCACTGGAAAGGGTTAAATAAAAAAAAAATTATGGTCAAAAAATCGCACAAATCATTGGCTCACCGGACACCGTGCCCGTTGCGTCATCTTTCTGTAAAGCACCGATGCGTTACAAATAAGCCGCACTAGTGCGTCATAAAAGCGTGCAAAAACATAAACCACTTGGGGCGGCATACTACAAACTCACCAGTACGCTAATAAAAACCCCGCGCATCGAAACAAGGTTAAATAAAAAAAAATTATGGCCAAAAAACCACATTTTTCACTTTTGTCAGTGCTACAAAGCTCTCAAGCACTGGTGCAAGTTATCCTTGTTTGAGCCGCCCTGACATCCGTGCTCCCATTGCACTTATCGCATGCACTGTTGTTGTGCATTGCCACCAATATCCAGCTTGAATTTTATAAAACAGTGGACAAATTTTCTTTTGCAAATTATACAGCCCGGGTAAATGTACAAGTATTTTTCTTGTTTTTCCATTATTAAATCTTTTAGCGGATTATAATTTCAAAAAAACTTAAAATTAACCACTAAAAAAAAAAAGTTGTCGCGTGGTGCACTTGAGTCGTTCGGCTCACACCAGTTTGCGGTGCTGCTTGTAAATTTACAGGCCGCACCACAACCAGTGCTAACGGTATCAGCACTGGTTTCGGGACGATACCACAAGGAACACAGTGTTATTTTAAAAAATTTTAAAAAGTGCAGTGCGGTCGTTTACCATCCCTCATCATTGACGATGTGGTATCGTGGTAACTCGGTGCGTTGACAGAATTATCCGCCTCGGGGTGCGTAATGTTGTCAATGCACCATATACCACAATTCAACATTGTCAACAGTTCGGCCTAGTAAACTGGTGCTAAGGGTATCTGCACCGATTCTGAGGCGGTACTAAAGGTGCACCGTGTTATTTTAAATTTCTTTAAAAAGAGCGGTGCAGTCGGTTACTTGGCCGCACCGTTGACCTAGTTTAATAGTGGTGATGTTGTGCGTTGACCGAAATAACCGCCCCAGGACGACTATTTTTTTCAATGCACAGCTTACCGTATTTGGCCTGCGTCAACAATGTGGCCTTTTAAAATACTGCACCGATGACTATGTACAGTGGTAGGAGGGTGGTGCGATGACTTAGATATACACCCTGGGGCATATAGTGTAGTCAGCGCACCGCCCTCCTGACATTGCACGTAGTGAATGGTGTGCTAAAAACATTTTCTGGAGCACTGCCCCTGGTGCGCTGAATATCATTAGGTGCACCGTATCCGGTGCGCTTTGTTGAAAAACGCACTGAGACCAATGCGTGACTGTTTTTTTGGTGCACCGACTGTTGCTTTATTTATTTTTCAAAAAATATTTATATACATATATTTCTAAATATATGTGTCATTTAATAAAAAAATTGTGTTTAATATGTCAATCATTCAAAAACATGAAAGGAGAGAAGAGGGGAAACAACAACAACAAAAGGTGGAACAGTATAACATGGTTCGCCTGTCGGAGGCAAGAGAGAGGGAGAGATGTGTACCCTCACCCTATTACAGCAGCTATGTAGGGGCTCCTAACGTAGGTAGGCCTCCTCAAGTTCTATGAGGAGGCCACTTCCTTAAAGTCCCATAGTTTTTTTTGAGACATCTTATCCGAAGGTGGAATGCCCAGCAACAAGCTTTCCGAGTTGGTATAAACTAGTGGTACACGCCCACTGAGGAGGATGTATATTTTATTACAGGGCTATCAAGGAGAGGGGTGGATTTTCCCTCGTTCCTCAAGGTTCCAGCTGGCTGTGTGGTAGGGAGTCAGTTAGTTTACTCCCAGAGATACATTGGAGCAAATTTAGTATCTCCTGCAGATTTTCAGGTTGCTAGAGGGCCGTTACGTATTAGTGCGTTTAATCGTGAGGAGATCCAGTGTCTCTCACTTATCATTTTGGCCATTTCGTACAACACCAGTGACAGGAAATGCATTAGTTGTTTGCTTTTATATTATGTTGATTCTTTACTACAGCAGCCACGACTTGTTAGGTGGTCTACCATTTTTTTGCAGCAGTTCTGTACAGCATTAGATAGATGTCGTGCTCATGCACAAGGGAGGGTCAACTTCCCTTTTTCTTCAGAGATTTTTTGTTTATTTTTTGAGAGGTTTCTAGAGATGAGGCCTAGTTTTCTTCGACAGCCTCGTAGGCTGATTACTGAGGCACGTATGCACATGTGGGGGTAGATTATGCCCAAGACAAAGGAGACTCTTTTTCCAGTGAGGATATTAGATGATGCACTGGAGTTGCTAGCCAGTGTTGATGATCATCCCTTCATTATGGTCCCCTTTCCTTATGCGGGGTTGGATTGGTGAGGGTGTGCCAACACCCTCTTCACAGTTGATGAGCTGCCAGATGATAGAAGTAATATTACACTTTTATTTAAATTTATTCTAACATGTTCTTTAACTTGTTTTTATTAAATTATGTAATGAAATTGTCTAAGTATTGTTGTGTACTTGTATATATTTTGTAGACATTGGCTCTTTTGATGGAAAGGAGATGTCGCCACCACCACCTGATCCCAGTGTGGATCCTAATGACGATGAGGGCATGTCAGATGCTAAGGATCATCAGGAGGCTGGTGCAGATTAGAGACCTGCTCATGCTAGTGTGTCAATGCGTGGTCGACTTAGTGATGCTAGATACAAGATGGAGTTGGGCGACCAAATCATTACATTGATTGTTGAGGCGTGCATCAAGCCTGCTCATTACAGAGACATAGAGGCCGATGATAGGATATTACGAATGTGGAGAGGCATGACGCGTGACATGTACAACCTGATGCAGCGTGTCGTAGGAGTTACGACAAATTTTATGCGACTGATGAGGACTGTTGCACGTTACGATCAAGCCATAGCACGTGATGGATAGTCTGTGAGGCGCAACATATCATCATCTCATGCTCGTTCACCTCGCACCACGCCAGATGAGCATGAGCCTCCACTAGCATCTAGTAGCAGTCATCATGGAGATAAGGCTAGACCATCAGCCACTAGTACTGATATTGATGTTGTACTACCACCAACTGATCCATGAAATTTATATTACAGTTGTATATTTTTAACATTATTCAGTTATATATATATATATATATATATATATATATATATATATATATATATATATATGGTCCATGTATTTTATGTTCATGTTGGAGTTGTACTTAATTTACATGTTGGTGATCATCATTATGTGTATGTTGTTAGGTCATGTTAGATATGTTCATATTTAATGTGCGGCTTGCGGATAGATGTTTATGTGATAGCATGATTGGTGACATGAGATGTATATTTGATGTTTGTGTTGTAATGGTGTTAATATATAATTTTAATTGCGTTTTGTTAGATGATCATGATCACGATGATGCGATTAGCGATTTTGAATGTGTTTTTAGTCAAATATGATGTTTGTACGATGGTTATCATGAGCATTGATGTTTATTAATTAATTTAATACCAAATGATCATTATATTGTAAAATTGGAATATTTGTAATTCTAATTGTATTTAAAATTCTAAAATTGTAATTGTAATGGTATATATGTAAAATTGTAAAATTGTGATTGTAATTGTAATTTTTAAAATTGTAAAATTGTAATTGTAATTGTAATCTTTTAATTTGTAAAATTGTAATCGTATATATGTAAAATTCTAAAATTGTAATTGTACGTGAAATTGTAAAATTGTAAAATTGTAATTGTAATTGTAATTGTAATTATAATTGTAAATGTATGTAAAATATTTGTAAAATTTTAATTGCATTAATGTGAAATGAATTTATTAAAATTTTTAAATTTGTAAATTTTAAATAATTGTAAATTAATAAATCTAGAATAATATGATTTATTGTAACATAATAAAGATTAGAAAATAATGCAAATAAATTCATGTACTTTAGAATTATCATTATTTTATTATGATCTTAGATACAAAAAAAAGAATTAATATATACGATGCATGCATTGTTAAGTTTAGATCAACATAAATGCAATTATCAAGTGAATTATTAGTTTTAGTGCTGATACAAATTACCAATTAATTCAAAATACATATTATATTAATATTTCGAACAACCCATCTTAAAAAGTATAAATATTGATGAAATAACACATGTACCATACCACTCTTAGTTCTCATGATCATCCTCATTATCTTCTAGCTCGCATGGCATGATAACACTATTGTACTCAAAAATATGTTTTGATCTAGGGTCATGTGTCAATACGAACCACCAATCCCTATCCAACCCATATGGGTAAAAAAACACCTGGTTGAAGTGTTTAGGGAAAACATAGGGCTCCTTAGCTTCATCCCACATCTTTCTAGAGTTGATACATATCAGTCTACTATCGCGATCTTCCTTTACATTATTCTGATCAAAGGTGTCCCACCACTTGCACCTAAAAATAACGTATTGGAAAGAAGAAAAATCCACTTCAATGAACTCTTGTATCTTTCCGACGTAACCTAACGTCCCTCGTACTAGGTTTTGATCACGGTGGCTAGAGCAACTAGATTGATCAAACTCGACTTCCACTCCACAGTCTTGTGTGATGTTTCTAGTATCGACATTTTCTGTGTGAAAATGGTGTCCATATGCCCACATAGATGGGAACAAATGCACCTATTATAAAAAAAAAAATTAAAAATCATAGTGTCATGTCTCTTATAAATAATAATCCAACAGTTAAAATATGAAATGTAGATGTCTTAATATAAGTTTCAAATTTACATATAAATTATAAATATTATTACCGATTTGCTGCACCCAATCCCTACGTTTAGTGCATCCTCTTCAGCACGCGGGTAATGACCAGTAGAACCATATTTCTCTCTGACTTGGTCAGCAACCCAACTGTTGGGGCATATTTTTGGCATATTTTCTTTTAAATGATCGGGATAAGGCACACTTCTACCATTCAACCATCTGAATTCTTTCCTATCACTATCCCATTTCATACTGTTTTGTTTGTACAATGCAACCCATTGTTGTGTCGCTTTAGAATTGTAAAGAACTACTTTATTGATTGCTTCAATTTCTGCATTCATTGATGAAATAAAACCAACATTATATATTACTTAGAGATCAAAATATACATTATATCGAAGTTCAACATGAATATTAATTACATTTTGTAAATTTTAAAAATTATAAGTCGCTTACTCTTTATCAAGTGCTTTTTTCCACTCGTTTGGAGAAACTCTCCTTCTCTTTTGTCTTCATCCATTTCATCGTCCCAAATCACCACACCTGGTTTGTTGTCGATCTTTTTGATGTACTCACTGGCATAATAGAAAGACTCATATGATATGTACCCCTCTACCATAGACCCCTCGGGTTTTTCCCTTTTTCGAACAAAACCTTTCAATTTCTTCATGTACCTCTCTAAGAAGAACATCCAATGACAGGAAACAACCCCAGCTAATTCAACCTCATCTACTAGGTGGATTAGAAGATGAACCTGTAAGTCCATGAAACTTGTCTACAATTCCTTCTCAAACATACAAACATTCTCAACTATCTCTTGATGCCACTGTGGAATGCTAGCCACATGAATCTCCTTTGACATGATCCAACATACAAATGAAGATAATTTAGATATGGCACATCCTAGGTCTTGAGGGAATTCATGTTTCACAAACCCACGCACGAACAAAGGATAATGACACTGCAAAGTTATAAACACGTGGAATAATATACAAAATTATTTATGTTTTATGATCCCTGTGTTATCACCCATTTTCTTTTTTTCAGAACATCATTGTGTTGAGTTTGCTTTTGTTCATGGTTCAAAATTGGGTTTAGAAGTCAATTTAGGATTTGATCGAGGGTAGGTTATATTTTTATAAGTTCAAAGCCCATCCTTAAGTTCAAATAAAGTCTTTTTAAAGGTTCATTCATTTTCATATATCCATAATTTCCATTTGTGGGTCATTTCCTAAATTTTCATGTCAAAACGGGTCAATTATCCAAGAAACCTCGTTTTCGTAGCACCACTAGTTCAAAAAAGTTAATTTGCGCTACGAAAGAGCTAATAGTTTCGTAGCACAAACAGGGAAAAATACACTGTAGGCACTACGAAAGCGTGGTTTCTAAACTGTCTTGTCATATGAGCTGGAAAAGGTCAAAAACCATTGGGAGATGGTAAGTTAGTGGTATGATGAGTCAGTTAACGATGAAATTCAATGTACTTACCCACATTGCAGTTATCATTGTCATGATAGGGTATGAATGAGGCATCATTCAGTTATGATATGACATTTTAAATTCAAAATCTTACCTAATTAGTCATTCTCATTTCCTTTGCCTCCATTCGAGATGTCTGAGCACTGAAGTGTTAAAGCAAAACCTGTGGCTGTTTTATAAAAAGGTTTTCTTCACCCTTATCAAGTGAGGCTGATATAAATTAATCAAGCGAGGTTGTTGTTTCACATTTTCAAGCGAGGTTGATTCAATTAATCAAGTGAGGCTGACGGGATTTCTGAGAAGCATGGTAGAGGAAAAGAAAGTTCACAGTGGGGGACACTGCTTAAGGCATGAGCCTGAAGATATTAAGGCCATAATTGAAGACCCAGCAGTGATGGAGGCATTTAGAATAGTAGGTTGTCTTTAGTTTTGTGAAAATTTACAGGGTTGCCACACACAGGTATCCAAAGAATTTGCCTTGAACTTCAATGGAACAACTACCAAGGTTGGGATGCTAAATGTGTCAATTACACCAGAGATTATTGTTGCTATTATAGAGATACCAAAAGGTCAAGAAACTTGGTTGAAAGGTTTCAAATTTGATTTGGAGCCATGTAAAGAGTTCATGAAGCCTAAGTATGCAGATATGGACCTCAATAATGCTATCCCTAGAAGCTGCATCAAAGACACTTATGCAAAGTTGTTGCTCAACATTCAGAGGTATTTTACATGTGAAGGCAGATATCATAACGTTTAAAAATAGCATTTCAATCTGCTTCTGCATTTCACTGGTAAGATTTCACTCGATTTTCCCTTTTATCTGCATAGGAGTCTTGCAAAAATGGCTGATAAAGTACAAGACAAATCTAAAGGTAGTGAGACATCCTTGTTTCATCATGGTTTAATGAAGTTATTGATTGTAGATGAGCTTTAGAAGATAAGCAGGGATTGGTCATCCTTTTTTTTTATAAATGGTTTTTAGTCGAAAACCCTAACTCCTACTAGAAACCCTAAAACTAAAGGAGTTCCATCATCACCAGCAGCAAAGACTAGTCAACCTATAGTTGCAAAACCACAAGAATTTGAAAAAATGAAGCCAAGGAAACAGGTTAAGAAAAGGGCAGAGCAGACTCAAATACTTGACACACCAACTCCATCACCTGCAAAACAAAGGTCAAAGATTGTCAAAGAGGCAAAACAGAAACAATTTGTCAGCGAGCAGGAAATAAAAAAAGTAACAATAAGCCAAGAAATGGCATTAAAAGGAAAGACAGTTGCTACAGCTACAGAGGACAACCCAGTAATAAAGGGAAATTTAGATGACATCCTGCATGTTATTTACATAGAGGAGACACCCATTGTTAAAGCTGAGTTCAATGGAGAAAATGAGCATAAACAGAAAAAGGCTAAGTCTGCAAAGAAGCTTGAGTTTGAGGGGGAAAATGTAGCCTTCATCTTTTAAGCAAGAAAACCTATAACTAGGCATGCTAAGAAACTCAAGAAAGGTAGCAAGGAAGTTCAAGAACCTATTGAGATAGCTAAAGCCCCTGAAGAAGTGGTTTATCTCTCATCACCTATAGTAAATCATGCAACCAGCAGAACAAACAAGGGAAAAGAATAAATGACAGAGTTTCAACATCTTGAGGAGAAAATGAGGTTGGAAAACCAAGAAATTGCTATGATGAGAAAGAGGGCTAGAAAGCACAGTATTGAGAAAGAAGAGTTTAAAATAATGAAGGCACCGTGGGAAGGTCAAACTAGTTCTATTTATGAAACTCCAAGCAGTGCAGAACAGTTTTTCACGTGGACAGTCCTAGCAATAAAGGAAGCCAAATTTGTCAGAGTAATAAATACTCACTTGAGAGCTAATAACAGGAGACTTAAAGATCAAGTGGAAGAGTTGGAGCAGCAGATGAATTTGATTCATGATGAGTTAAAAATCAAAGGTATTAAGATAACAGTCATAGAAGAGCATATAGCTAAATCAAATGAAAATGAGCAAGGTGTTGAACCTTTAGTTAAACTGAGAGGGGGGGGGTGAATCAGTTTAACACCTTCATTTAACTTTTAAAGATTTTCATTAAACTTATTTACACCTTCATTTCATATCCAATTTAATATGTGAGTAATCTTGGAATGTAAGCAGCAGGTATAATATAACAGTAGAGTTAATATGAGAGCAGCAGGTATTAAGCAGATGATACATATCAGATCAATACATAAATATCATACACAGGGACACCAGATATAAGTGGAAACCCATAGAGGGAGAAAACCACATCTTATTATTGTTGTGATGCAAAGGCAATCTCCAACTCCCTCTCACCACTATTTTCTGCAGGCACCAACCTACAGGAGGCTCTATCCTCAATTCTGCAAGCTACAACTTGCAAGGAAGCACCAACTCCTTCAATTTTACGCGGCACCAACCTACGAGGAGGCTCCGACCTCGATCGACCCACAAGCGACGACTATCAACTACGACTTGATAGGAAACTCCAAATTCTCAAAAAAACAACCAGAAAGTTCTTGATTTACCTCGAGATATCGACCCTGATTAATGATTTCTCCTTACGTGCACTTTTCTTAATCTTCTCTGCCTCACACTTCCATATTACGCCTTCTCTTAATTTTCTCTCTCTTCTCTTGAATATCAGATGATATTATTCTGGAATTTCCTCATGACTATTTGTGATACTGGCAGATTCGAAATGGAAAGTCATGTCTCTTTATCTTTCTGCACTTCTCACTCCTTTTATCATTACTCGGAAATTATAGCGTAGGTGTCGATTTAACATTACGATTGGGAGTTTTTCTCTCTAGGAATAATCGATGCATCACAACAATATAAATTTAAATAAAACATTTACATTCAAATTTAAATGAGAACTCTAGCTCACTCGTTTTGTCTCTTGGCTTGCTGCGCATTTGTCTTTTCTCTGACTGTGTCTTTGTCTTTTCTGTCCTCTGCTGTGGTGTAACTGATGCATGCGTCTAACTGTTCCTTTTATATCTGCTGACTGTAAATCTGGAGGAACTCCAATTCCTTTTATGCTATTAGTGTCTTGTTGATGTGGAACAT